>WBMY01007388.1:7156-158745 GCA_013397315.1 Donacobius atricapilla | reverse complement strand
CACACACACACACACACACACACACACACACACACACAAAATCAATTCAAGTCAATTCCACTGAGAGCCAGATCCAATTATTTTACAAAACAATTAAATCTAGACATCTCTCAATCAAAAAGAAGTTACAGAGAGCTTTATCAGACTAGGATTCAGAGCATCATAAAAACACAGAATTGCCTGAGTTGGAAGACATCCACAAGGATCACTGAAGTCCAACTCCTGGTCCTGCACAGGACCACCCCTAGAGTCATACCATGTGCCTAAAAATATTGTCCAAACACTTCTTGAGCTCTGTCAGGGTCAGTGCTGTGGCCACTTCCCTGGGCAACCTGTTCCAGTGCCCAGCCACTTTTTGGGTGAAGAACTTTATTCTTATATTGAATCTCAACCTCCCCTGGCACAACATCAAACCTGTTTTTGTCCCTTTGTCCCTTCCAATCTAGTTTAACTATTAAATACTCACTTAGGTACTTTCTCATTTCTACTATTTTTTGTGCTTTTCCAACTCCTTAGACAAACTACAGGTTACAGGCTTCAAGCACTGACATCCCTAACGTGTTTTTGGCTGACTGAAAAGCAACATTGCCACGAGAGCAGAAACATGAAATGGAAATGTAGAGGTAGCCACTGAAAGTGGACCCTAATGCTCTGAGAGACAGCAACCTTATGGACACACACATCTTCAGGAAGCACCATTCTTCATTTTATTTTACTTTATAGACTAAATGTCACCTGGAAGGTAAATAGAATTGTGAGAGTAAAAACTAGCTCTGAGAATCATGAAGACACAGCATCAGCATGCCACAGAGCTAGAGAAAGATCTTGTCATCGTCATGGACTCCTGAGTCAGCTTCCCATTACACAATTCATTAAAATTACACTGTTATAGCAATGGACCATGGAGTACCAAGACCTCCCCATGACATTTTTCTCTGAGCAGGGTTTTACTCATTTAGTCACTCTCCTTATGTCCTTCGCACCCCAGGGAGTGCTGCTTCCACCTTGACAGGTGAAAAAACCTGAAAACTAAAGACTAAAGATACTTCAAATTAATGGAAATATGCAAGACATTGCAAATTGGTCACAGTCCTTTTGCCCTTCTCTCTCAACAGTTTAAATTGCTTTTTACGTCCTAGGAACACTGCTGCATGTAAAACTGCCACCTTCAAAACAGCATTCCTTATAAGGAGGCAATTTAAATGCCTTTCCCTCATACAAGGTACCTGTAGCTGACAGAAGTCTCCAAGGGTCAGATTACAAAACCATAAAAGTACCATGTTTGCCTCTCAGCTCTTAACATCACCTTTGCCATCTTTCTATCAAAATACAACCTTTTGGTGTAATTCAGAGCAGCTACAAGCCACTTTATTGACAAAGCAATCCACATTTCAGTATTTTAAAGAACTAGTTCACTGTCATCCTGAAGCATTTAGGCAGCAGATAAAAACCAGTTGATTTCTGTGATTCATATTGCCAGCACTGGCTCAGGATAAAAGGGAATGCTGATGCCACCACTAGGAAAAGCCACACTGTGAAAGCCTTCCCAAAGCATCATGGGCCCACAACTACCACGTCTTCTCAGAAAAGGATAGGTCTTGCCCTTACAGTAACTTCATTAGCTGAGGTGCATGTGCTGAATTGGTCAGCAACTGACTGGTAGGATAAGAGGGTTGTAAACTTCCCAGTGAGGGCAGACCGACACTTCTGAAAGGACAGAGTTACTTTGTGAGTTCTGCGCATGCAGTGGTGAAGGCATCTCTGTCATCTTCCTACTGCACAGCTACTCCATGATGGCAGCCCCAGGTGCACGGCACGATCCTCTCCTGTCAGCCTATACTGCTTCTCTAGTCCCAGAAACTGTTCCGCACGGACTGGTGTTTCCCAAACAGCTCCTGAAACTGTCTCTGGCTTGTGCTCCTCCCCGGCTTCTACGTTCTGCTGATTAAATTTCATAGTGAATACACCTGTGTAAGTGTAGCTGTCCTGTTGTAATGTCTTCAAGGCATCCACAGAACACTCAAGTACAAATAGCAGCACAATGTAAAGGGCTGGCTTGCCCAACATTGTCTTTGATGATTTGTAAGTGTCATTTCAAACAAGACATATAATGCAGTTGGGAAAGAGAAACGATGCAATTTCAGTAGTTTGACACCTACTCTCTTACCTTCCCTACCCCGAACACAGGACATGAGATTTTTAGGTGCCTCTGGCTACATATTCCAACCAGATGTAATCCTTTGATGCATGGTGACATTGTTCGTCACACAGACACACACGTACACACACACACTGGTGAGAAGGCATGAACTGTTTATACGAAAATATGACTCCATTTTATAGTATTTCTACAAAGGCCACGGACTGGGGGAGAAGCTTGACACCTCTCCCCATCCCACTGGTCAAGACAACTGTCCATTAGCTGTCCATACCTCTAAGAACAAGAATTAAAACTTTCCTTGGTTTTATGAAAACATTGCCTCTGTTTACAACACCCATGTGTGAGAAACCACCTAAACCATGAAAACTGTGAAACAGAAGAGAAGGCTGAAAAATCAGGGTGACAGCATGGGGTTAGCATATACAGCACAAAAAAAGATAAACATCTATTGCAGAGCATGCAATATAAAGGTAATTATGGAAGCATTAATTCATAATAAACTCAAAGCTGGGCATTCATTTGAATGACTTTACATGGAAACAATTACTCTGAAACATTCACATCAGTGCATCTGGCTTTAGAGCAAATCTTCCATTTGGACAAGCCAACACTTTTGTTTACTTGGATGAGAAGCAATAAGCTTGTCAGAGCAAGCTAATGAGAGCAACATTTGCTAGTTCACATCTGAAGAACCAATCAGTACAGTTACTTGTGTTTGGGCACAGCTGTTTCACATCTCCATTCATACCCTTGCATTCCATAAAGCAACTTGTTAAAGAACAGCTGACCTGAAATTCATCACGGCTGACTCCTTTTTCTAGAGAACAGAGTGGGATGATGACACAACATTTCAAACAGATGACACATCAAGCCATGAAATTTCAGAAATGGGCCTACACTTGCTAACTCTGGGGGCCATTCAGCATGGTTAACACAAAAAGAAAATTAAGTTTACACAACAAATTAAGATCTCAGCATTTAGAACATCTGATTTATCAAAGCCAAGCCTTTCTAAACCATGTCAGTCTGCTTTCTGCTAAGAATAAGCAAGGATAGGACACTGCTATCTTTCAGAGATACAAGGGATTTAAAAGAGAACAATGTCCATAGTTGGTTTTAACAATACAGCTTTCAGCTTTCATACAGCTTTTATACAGCTTTCAGCTCTTACAGGCCTTTGAAAAGGTGGATGGGCATTTCTGAAATGTTATTGCAGATTAGTAATTAAAATCTTGAGAAACCTGAATTAGCCTTCAATATATTAGCTCAAGAACAAGAAGCACCACAACAGCCAAGAAAGGAAGATAAATGAGATAATATTAAATGTGTGCTCTCACAGATTCAGATCTAATTTGAACTATGATCCAGTTGTCTCTATATTATGTTGCAGAAACACCTCAAAAGGTAGAAGATACATATCTAACAACACCCTTCAAGACAGAGAGGAACTGACTTTTGGTATCCTGACTCTGAGCTCCCTGCATGAGCTAGCTGATCAGCCAATTAAATGCCCTGACAGAAAGCTTATCTCCATTGATGGCACTTGTAAAACTCCTACAGATCACTTGGTCCAACATTTTGTCCCTTTGTTCACCATTATGTGTTTAAAACCCAAAACACTAGCAATCCATCAATCAGGGCCTGACACAAAGTAGGTACAGCCTCTGGATTTATATACTGAACTGGGAGTATAATGGACTACCTTCACATTAAAATGTCTGCATGACTGGCTTTTCAGAAAAAGCAGTTTACAAGGTTCATGATTGCTAAACAGTATCATAGATAATAGCCTAATATGCTTGATTTTTTCTCTATGGTGTCGATGAAGAAAGAAGATCTTTAATAAGTCCACCAAAATTACTTTATTCAGTACAAGAAATCGTCTAAGCTAGATCCAGAAACATTTGAAAAGCAGCATTTTCAGCTGCTGTGAGATGATGATGATGACAGGCACTGTCACTGAGCTCCCTTTTACACTTGCATTTAGCTCTGAGGATACAGAGAAGGAAACGTGGTTCCCTGACATATACAGAGAAAATGGGAGCGACAGAATCCTCATCCATTTCACAATAATGGTGAGGAGGGTCACTACTGATTAAATTCATGTTAGCACTTAAAATGCAGCATGCAGCCTTAAATCCTGGAAAGTTCCTTCTCTACAGTCTTATGACAATACACAATTAAACCATAAATTCTACTGAAGAACTGAAAGAATCCTCTAGATCCTCTTGATGAAAACTTGCTGTGACATTAACTTGCCAAAGAAAGAGTTATTTCACAGCATTTTTGAGTCATTTCTCTTAAACAGAAAATAGAGCCAACAAGAAATAAAAGCCCTTGATGAATTTTACCCTCTTCATTTCTTGCTCTGCAATTTAAGTCTTAGTGGAATTCCACAGGGTATCAAATACTGATTTACTGCTGTTACAGTTATAAGAAATGGACTAATCTAGCCTAATTTAGCAACCTAGAAGTCAGGTTTCTACTCTAAAATACTTTTCTGTTCTTCTTTAGTCGATGTATAATAAAACTTTCCGCAACGGGGTAGATTTTCCAGAACAGGTATCTCAGATGGATCACCCTCTTCTGATGCCAGTTTCTCCTGGATGGCGGCCTGGATAACTCTTAATTATAGGGTGAACAAAGTACCACTACCATGCCAGATTCACTGTTTGGTTTATGGAGTAAGCAGTACACCTGTGTGTCACTTAAAATTTCAGTAAAATACCTTGCTAAATAAAAAGTTTACGTCAGTTGGGATCCTTGTAGACTAATGCCTAGTCAGTGTAATCTAATATAAACAAGTTGCTCATGTTACAGAATTCAGCAAATTATTTGTTAGATGTTTTCCTTTGTTTCAAAAAAAGGGTTGGTTAAGCTGATTCTCAAAAAGATACAAATGTAACCTTAACCAAAGATAATGAGACACACGCTCCTCTGAGCAACCAACTAATTGCAATTAATTGATACTGTATATTAATATACTTTCTAACATGTCAGTGTTGCATTGTTTCTCACCTTCATATAAGGAAAAAATTGCCCCACTGCACCATGACTTTAAGGTTATCTCAAAGTACTTACTGTTAAGTATGTGTGAAAAGCTTTAACTCACAGAATCTGTATCAGCAGCAAAATAAAACCAACATAAATAGCTCCTGATAAATTTTAAACTGGCTGTATTTCAAATGTATCCTTTGTATTCTGTTCGCTTGCTACTTGCCTTGACTTGAAGCTTACATTTAGAAATGTGATCTTGTTTATTCCTCTTTTTAAAACTTCTATAACTGTCTGTCTTGAATGCAATTCATCTTGACCACAACCACAAGTGACATTCATAAAACTGACCTCTCTGTAAGGGAAACCATAAACAGGACTTCTGAGTTTGTGCTAGAAATAGCTCAGGAGAACATAATGTGGTGCAAAAGCCATTGAACAGCGCCCAGAAATAATGATTCCAAATGGATTTTGTCTGCAAACCACACCAGATTCATATTTCTGCAGCCCTGGCTTTCAAAGGATGACTTGAACACTAATTAAGTTTTGCCAGTAAAGCACAGCCAAAAGAATTCAATGGATCAGAACAACCTACAGGGGATATTTATAATGAATAGCCCTGATAATCTCCAGACCTGAGACTTCCTAGGATACAAGAGTGTCCCTCATTCTTAAAAAACAACCCAAAATCTCTCACCTCAGGTTCCTACTCAGTACCCCCTGGAGTCAGCAGAAGTGGGTATAACAGTTTTCTACTTAAGGAAAATTATTTTCAGTAATGAATGTTTAAAAAGCCCACACATAGTTAAAATATTGCAATGCAGTAAAAAGCCAATGGGAAAATTTCTGCATTATACATTGCGTTTAATTTCTTGCATTTTCCTGTAGTAAAATCATTATACAAAAGGGACTTTCTTGAAAGACCAGTCTATCTATTTCTAATACTGTAGAAGTAACAGTTAGACAATTAATTTGGAGCTGACGGGAAAAGGGCTGAAGAAAAAAATATCTAAAAGAAATTACTCTGATTTATTTTGTGGGAAATTCAGGAATAAAGCTAATTTATTGGTTAGGGATATGCTTTTTCCTAACAAAAAAAAATATTTAATTGACATTTTTCAGTTACACATTTTGGTGAACATTTTGAATTTTTTTTTAAAGATACATGGACTTTTTTTAAGAAAGCAGAAATTCCCTTTTGCATTTTCTTCCCTTCAAGCTCATAACTTTTCGTAAGTTAATGTTCTGACAATGTTTTCTTGGAAAACAATTAAATATTGTGTTTCATTAAAAACTCTGTTTAACATTTAAGGTTGACTTAGCATCTAATATTTATGTATATTTTGCTTGGAAGTTTTGGGCTTTTCTAATCCTGGTGAAGTTTGACGCTCACCTGGTTGTGAAATATGCTTTTTTCTTTTCTTATGCAATTTGGTTTTTTTCTATTTGATGTGCTATGATCTTTATAGAAGTATTTTGAAAGTAGATTAATTTTTTACACACTCTCTGCAAATATAATGACAAATTGTTTGTTGACTTTACAAAAATCTTTTAGGGAAATCTGCATAAAAATAGCCACTGAATTTCACATGAATATAAAATATACCTTGTTATACCTAATAAGCAGGAGACCAAATAATCACAGAAGAAAACAGTGTTGGAGTATCAGTTTCTCAGTAATGTGCTGCAGTGACCACGAGACAGTACAGTTTAAGATCCTAAAGAAAAAGAGGAAGAGGAGTCCAGTCTAAAATCAGACTGCAGCTTGTTCAGGGCACTGGCAAGCAGGGTCTTTTGGGTTGCAGCTCTGAAAGGCCAGAGCCCAGTAGAGCTGGGTGATCTTCACAGAGAGGCTCCTCCAGGCGCCAGAATGGTCTATTCCAATCTGCAAGGAAGCAGGGGGGCAAAGCAGGACACCAGTGTGGCTCCACAGGGAAAGCCTGAACAAGACCCAGTGCAGAATGGAAAGAGATCAGAGATGGAAATGGAGACAAGTCACCCAGGAGAAACAGAAGTTGTACCTGGCTAGGCAGGGATGGGGTTTGCAAAGCTCAGTTGGCACTGAAACTTATTCAGGATGGATGAAGGATAAGAAGGGTCTCTACAACTGCAATAGCAGTGAAAGCCAAGGGAAATACAAACTTACTGCTAAATTGAAATGAGGGTAACTTGATGAAGGATACTGAACAAGCTCAGATGCTCAATGCTTTCTTGGCTTTGGCCTTTAGTGGCAAGGTCTACCACCCTGGTCCCTGAGCTCAGTGACAGAATTTACGGAACAGAGGCAGACAAAGGCTGAATTAGGGATCGCTTAGGTAGAGTGACACTCCCAAGTCCATGGGCCTAGATGGGATGCATCTTAGGCTGATAAAGAAGTTGGCTCATGTCTTTTTGAAAGGCCACTGGTTAAGACTGAAATACCTTCCCAATGTGGTTGTGAAATCACCGTATTTGAAGATATTGAAGCCTTGATTTGACAAATGCTGAGCAGACACATCTAACTTTGACACTGCCTGGCCTAGAGCAAGAGGGTAGACTGGATGACCTCCAGAAATCTCCTCTCAGTTCTTCTATGATTTTGTGCTTATGTCCATTGCATAACCCATGCATTTAAAACACCCTCACTGCTGACCACTGAGATGCAGCTATGTGCAGAAAAACAAGATTTCAAAACTTCTCTCACACACATAGAAAAAATGCAGATGCTTTGAAAAGTTGCAGATGTATCTAATCCACATGAAAACTTTCGGTTATACAGAGGAGATTCACAATTTCATTGATGTTAAGAACTGCACATTGACAGTGTCTAATCATTCCAGGCATCCCTACTGGCATGAAAAGAAAGCTCTTCTTTTCAAATGCTGTAACATACAACTGCAATATATTTCACTCCGAATTTCATCAAAGAATGAGTCTCTGTCAAAATCCCAACAGCAGATATATTTTGAGAGCAGAGGTAGAATTAGGGTGTAAGAAAAGCTTCATCTAAAGCATCACCTGGAATGAAAAAACACTTAATTTGACACTACCTATGTAGTCAATGTAATTAGGAAGAGTGACATTCTTACTGAGTTTCTCATTTGAAGGCAGAGAGATAACCAACAATACAACTGAATAAATTCAGTTTGTCTCAGGTCTAATCTGTCTATTTTCCTTGCTGTTATTATTACATATTGCTAGAAGCAGAAAACGAGACAGAGAACCTAACTTTGATGTCTTTGTTTCTCAATAAAGCAATAATATTCTCTTCTTCATTCTTTCCCTGGTTCTTTGATATTAAGCAAAAATGAGTATAAGACCCATGTTTGAGACTTATACCAGTGGTCAACACAGAGCACAAGACAGAACTTTATTAGGAGCCAAATGGTCCTTTCAGTTTATGGAGTCAATTCATCAGAAGAAGCTCTTAGCAAATTCTGTTCATTAACTTGCAGGTTAACACTTTTTTTTAAAAAATCTGAAAATATATATTTTTTTAAACCCACCTAACACAGATGAAGGTTGTCAGCATTGCTGGCATTTTTATACCATTTCTACATCATCTTTGAAATTTTTCTTTCAGATAAATCCCCAGCAAATGAGCACCCCTTTGCAGGAGGAGTACAGGTGCTGTGGCACTTCCTGCCCAAATTTCTGTAAACAAATGTGACCTTTGAAAATTACACAGGTTAACACTGAAAACACTGTGAGCTATAAGTTTTGAGGAGAGGTACCTGTACCATTAAAACCTGAGTATCTCTCAGGAATCAACAAGACCTACTGATTCAGAGTTTACACCAATGAAAAGAGAATACAGAGACAAAACTGGTGTACAGCAACCAGGCTACTGGAATTTAAATTATTAAGTTTATTTTTTTAGTTACTTGCCATTTTTCTGTGCAATGCACTAACATTTCTATTTACTCTAAAAGCATAATTTATGTGATTCACAGTAAATCTTTTCCACATCCTTAGCATTTGTCAGTCACTGTTCTTCCTTCCCTTCTACATCCCATTACAAATACTGACATTTCTCTTTTCTTGTACTATCCCCAGCCACATTTTTGTCTAGTTTTCTGCCTTTTTCTCTCTTTCCTGCCTGCTTCTTGCACACAAACTCACCTACCTGCATTTCACCTAAACACTTTTTGAGCTTATCTACATATTTACATACATTCATTCACTCTCAAAAATCACCCTACCAAGTTTTCTTCATTCTTCACATAAGACAAATCTGGCTTCCTTCATGTGAAAAATGAACAGTGATGGAATAGTGAGTGGAGGTTTCATGCTCCAGGAATCATCTTTTCAACAATCCATACCAAAAATAAACACCAGAATACTATTCCTCTCTTGATACCCAAGTACTTTGGAGCTACCCCTGGATGTTTTCATACTTTCTCAGCTACCCAGGTGACATTTTTAGAGGACACTTCATTTCAATACTAAAATAATTCATCATTCTTCAACTAAAGCAACATTATTTTCTCTCTCCTCAGCCATGGGAAGGCAAGACTTGCTGTACTACTGAATGACTGCACAAGGCAATAAGTCACTGGGATCGTAGTTTAAGCGACAGAACATCAACTACCTGACAAGGTCGATGACTCTCTCCCTCGGAGCAGTGCTGACTGGCTCATCATTAATCATTATGATCTGATCCCCTGGTATAAGCTTTCCTTCAGAGGGGCCGCCTGCAGACAAATGAAGAAAAAAAAAAAAACACAAAAGAAGAGCACAGGTTAGCAGACCATTGTAGAAGCACAGACACACTGTTGTTCACATACTACGTTTTTTCTTGAGCCAATGACGTTTTTACTGTATTTCTGAAGTTACCAGTACTCCCTCACCAGGAATATCTTGCAAGCTAGTGGTTTAGCAGCTTCTACCGAAGTTCCTGAAGTTCTAAACATGTATCTAACCACCTAAACTAAGGGCTCAGTTTTCTGAAAGGCCAAAAGGACCCATAAGCTGTGGACTAATGCACCCTTTAAGGTGTAAACAACTATATTTTAATCATCCCTGATCAATGTTGATCTGATATTTTGTAAGACCACCAAGGATTTCTTTTTCTGTGAACAAATGATCCTGTTTATCTGCTGTTAAGATCAGGAAGTCTTTTCCCATGGTAAATATACCAGATCTTCCTTGTTGCAACACATTGTTTCCTGTCCTAGGCAAAGTAACACCAGAGAACATCTTACTCTTCTTTCCTGTGAAACATCATTTGCATATTGCTAGAAGCAGAAAATGAGACACCTGTCATTCACAGGTCTCTCCTATGACTTTTCTGTTCGAGGCAAAACAAACCTGCTTTCTTCAATTGGAGACAGCAAGTTTTTATACCCCCAGCTGCTTGAATCTCTTTTCTGTCGGATTCCTACTGCTTGATGAACACGGGTACATCCAAAAGCATTGCCACTTTCAGCTAGATATGAATATTTAGTCTTAGTCTGAATAGACAATCAGTCATGTATATGTCTATGTGGTTTGGATTCTGCACTGCTGAAATGCACATTGAGTGCATTGTACTTTATAAAATACATGTATTACTTTGCTTCTCAGCACAATTACATGCCCAGAAGAGGATGTGATATCACAGTTCCTGGTGTAAAGATCTATCCTCTCTAGTCTTTGTCTTTACACTCTGCAATGATGATGCATAAAAAAACCCTAAATAATATTACCACTATTACCTTTTAAAGTATATTTTAAAGTCTTAAAAGAAAATGTTTCAGCATCAAAATCAATTCATTCAACAACTGATCTAATGCTGATCCTTTCCTCTGTTTGCTTTGAAAACTTTACTCCACTTCCATATCCCGCATAAATGGATACAAATCCATGTAGGAGAATGTTGTCCTGAGCTCATATTTCCTCCTATTCACTTGGAACAGGACATAGTAAACACACTTCCCAAATTTTAACATACAACTACATTAATAATGCCAAGTTGAGAGAAATGAGCTGTCTGGATCTGGTTCAAACATCGGTTACACTGCTCACTTCATGTGAAAGCAATACAAATGTAATCAATGCACACATGTGGGTAAATGACATCAGAACTTCACAAAGTCAATTTTGCCTCTCCTCTGCTCTCTGTGGGGGTTCTGGAGAACATATTGAACAAGAGCAAAGTCAAATCCCTGCCCTTGGCTGCTATTTTACATAACAACTGAACTTTTAAGCATAGAGAGCAGGAGCCTCCTATTTGGGAGATCAGGTCCGATCTCTCAAAATTCAAAAATATCACAAACCTCACTAATTTTCACTGCAGGTAAGATGTTTAGGGATATTTTTTTACTTGGCTTTTAACCATATAGTTATACAGATGCATTCATTAAAGAAAAGAAAAAGCCACCAATAGCATCCTCTTTTTCAGAACTGGTTTTAGAAACCTAGCTTTCCTTGGGAAGGTGATGGTAAGAATGAAAAATATGCAAGTTTTAATCTCAGAACTCAACATACCTCTTGAAAATGCTGATTCAATGGTAATGAAGGTGACAGCAAACCAATATAAAGATACCAGGGAGAAGACCTTCTTTCCTTGAATGAAATGGGTTAGCTTTTTCCAGGCAAATGATAGTAATGGCTCAGAGCAATAACTCCAAACTGGCTTTTTGCTAACACAGTTTTGTAATGTTCAAAAATGAACGTGAGGAAGGAAACCACTGGGTAAGACTAGGTTTAAAATTGTATCTACTATTTGTGATTACTTTGCCTGCCTGAATATTTCAACAGTTCTCAAATTTGTAGCTGCATTTCATCTCAGTAGGGTAAATCAAAGTTTTCTTCTGGGGTCAGGTGGGGAAAACATACCTGGTGTTACTGAGCGTACAACAACTGGCTTTTCACTACCAGCCACAAACCCAAATCCTAGCACAGGATCCCTCCTCATTTCCACTTTCCGAGGGGCTGGAGGGGTTATTTGGCAGCTCTCTACTCGAGGGTCTTCAAATGTGGCTGATTGTGTCATGTGACTGTGAAAAAAAATAAAAGATGGAAAAAGGAAAAAAATCATTAAAACATGATTTTGTGGTATCTACTTGAGCCAAGCAATTTGTGCAACGATATGAGATGAATATCTGAAACGCTCTCTCTAGAGGAATGAAAACACCAACTTAATAATTTTCTATTAGATTTTCTTATGCATTAAGTAATAATACTGCTGGCAGGTCTCAAATAGTAATCAATAGTATCAGGCTTTAAGAAGGCCTCTTTTTGACAGCACGCATTCAATCATATACCATATATGAAAAAAAAATAACCCGACAATAAAGCCTTTGCCATCTGTGCTTGATTTTTCATCCTTCAATTTTTGGAAGGGAAAAATAATAATAGTGACCTACTCATAACATTAACCACAACAATTAGAGTCTGTCAGCCTTTTTAAAAAGAAGAAACACATTTTAATTTGGGGATCCAACATGTTAAGCGAGTTTCTGAGCTGAATTTTCTCCCTTCCTAAGGCAGCTATAACAGCTCTGTATTTGCTACTTGGATAAACTATCTGAAATCACTTCAAAATGTTCCAGGGCACAGACAAACAAAAAAGAGATCAAGAAAATATGTTTATGTGGAATTACTAAAATACTTTCGTTTCTTCTACAGTCTTATGACAAAGCCTATTTATTGTACTTAGAAGAAAAAAAATCCCACGGCTGGAGGGAAAGATCTTGAGTTTTCAAGCAGAAAATAGAAAGGATGAAAGCTATCCAACATCACATATCCATGAAATAGGTAACAGTTTAAAAGCATAAAGATTTTAAATTAATATTAATAAACACTGAAACATGGCTGATACTGCACAAAGTCAGAACCAAAACATACTTTGCATTTTCCACCCACTGCCGGGAGTCCCCACTGAATCACAGCTACCAATTCCCAGTGCCAATCAGACAGACAAACGGACCACTCCAGTGTCATACCTCAAACACCATCCATTGAACTCATATGCTTCAGGAAACCAAACTACCACCACAGGCAATAAGCAATATCTGGTCAGCACAGTACAAAGACAGATTTCAGGTCATGGCATCAACTTATTGCAGTCCCGAGAGACTTCAGATAATATTTGTTTTAAGTTGCCTGACCAAGAGTTAACTCTTTTTTACTTTCAAGAGACTTTTAAGTCTGCGAGTGCTGAACTAACTCTAGCTCATGGTAGATGAATGCAGTAGACTGTAAATGGAGGGAGCCAAGTCCCAACCCCACCTGCAGAGATGACACAGGCTCTGAGAAAGGTAACAACCAGGTGCCCAACCTAGAAACTTTGAAAGGTACATCAGAGAGGCAGATATCCCTACAGCACTAGGCAGTATCATCCGTTGGTGTCCTCATAATTAATTAACAGTATGAAAGTCAAGTAATTTTCACATATCTTTGATAATTTTACATAAAATATGTTATGAGAGTTAAGGGACATACCATGAAACTAGCGTTGTTGCTCTCACCACCTGTCCCTTTTCCATCTGCAAATGCAATTCACTGAAGAACTCCAAACTGTCAGTCCATAAGAAGAAAGGTATCATTCAGAGATCTATTTTCATCATGAATGACATGCAAAAACTTCTCTGATCTTTCCCCAACACATACACCTTGGGCATGACATCAATTTACTTTCTCTCTGCGGTCTGTATTACTGATACACAGAAGAGCAGCAAAATCTCAGCAAACTCGCCGCGGGAGTCTATTTCTGTTACTAGATTTTTCTAGGGCTTTTCTTCAAAGAAGCTTTCTATCACTATCACTAGATTCAATCTGACTAAAAGTAACATTCTGTCTTTTCATGCATGTGATCATGGGCAGCAGAAGCTACTTCCTTACAAAAATAAGAGAGCAAGAGAATATCTCTGTGTACTTCTTAATACATGTATAAGGTGAGGTCAGCAAAGAAAGTATTTACTTTTTGTAAAAGTAGTTGGAGCATCACATCTGATACTTCATTCCTCTCCTCCTCCTCCTGTTCCTCTAGTTTTTGTCCATTTATTTTAGATAACTTTCTGTTTTGTTTTTCCAATGAACTGTTAGAAAACCCAGAGAATTATATGCAGACCCTTTAAGAAGTCTACCTTCAAGACCTCCCTGGCACCTCCTCTCCATAAATTCCTATTTATGGTTTGTGCTTCTAGATATTCAAACATTACGTCTTTCTAATGAGACAATTTCTGAGGTGTCACTGGTATCTAAAAAAAGTATCTATTTCAACTTGAGAACTTTGTTTTGGTACAGAAGACAAAACTCTGCATTTTTCACTTCTCTTAGATGACAGCCCCACAAAGTTAACTTTCTACAAAGTTAAGATAATCTATTTAATATTTTTTTTCCTAATAGCTGTTTCCATTTTTGTAACTGGGGCACTACAAGCCAAAATGGAAAGCGCCTCCTGTCTCCAAAGAGAAAATGCCATATTTACAGGCAATGTGAAAATACTGCTCAAGCCTTTGAAAACTACTTTCCTGTCATTGTACTTTTTCTTCCAGCACTTGTGTAGTCTGTTTTAAAAAGAAAAAACCCCAAAACAATCCCCAAAACCCCCAACCAACAGCTGCACTTCACAAAACAAATTTTAAGTGCAGGCAGAGATTTGCTTAAAAGAGCAGCCCTGTTACTGGATGGTCCAGCCCTTGCCTTGGCTGGTGCTGGGGATCTGCAGAGCAGCACAGCATCAGTTATTCAAAGCCTAAGCAAGAGGATCAGTGAGGAGCAGTCCATCATGATTCTGAGTGGCGCAGCAGACACTATTGATTTTTAAGGTTATCCACCTTGAAATACATCAACTAAAAAGACTCTGCAGCTCACGCTTCCACAGCTTGCTGCATCGGATATTCTTGCGCCATTTCAGTATGTTGAGGGTGTATTTCAAGAGAGCAGCAAGATGTATAAATATGATCCCAGAAGAGATTAGATGAATGCTCAAAGCTTTTTGTGATGGTACATTGACAAACCTGCTTCCTCCTGCGGTTAGTTCATTGTTGAGACGCCAGTTGTGGTACCACAGCTCAAGACAAATTTGAATTTTGCATTAATTGGAGGTATTTGATCTCCATGTCAGCTGTGGAAAAAATTGATTTCTGCAGAACAACTATGGTACGAGTTCTAAAACAGAATCTAATAAGCTTGGACTCAAAGAAGCCGCTTTGGGGAACCCTACCTAGAACATCCCTTACACTGTGAAAGACCTTAGAAGAATAACTGCAACACTACATACAAACTTGCTATTTGCTTCAAAGACCCTAAAAAATGTATTTAGATACATTTATATACAGTTCTGACATCATACCTAAAGATTTGCTTTTCTGAAGGAAAAATGGAAGAAAAAGAAAAACCCTGAGATTTTAAATATGATGTGATCTTTCCATGTACACAAACGCAAGCTGCCCTTAGATTGCCTTTTTAAAGAGAGACACTTATTTCCATCCATTTTCAACAGCTAAGATTAGCCCCTGCTTCAAAAAAGGCCATCTTCTGTGATGCAGTCATGTTGTCAGCAGTAGGGCACTGCTGCCATATGAAGGAGAATAATTCTTAGAGAATTTCTTGAACACAGATTTTATATACCAGACTCTCTGAGAGATAAAGTACCAGCTATGGAAAATCATAGCAGAAGTGCAATCATAAGCACTTACTCTCAAAAACTCTCTGTAGCAACTGCTCTAGTCAAAAGAGAAGGTGACAGGGGAAATGAGAGAAGGCATCTGAGTGTGCGTGCACCAGAACACAGAGCAGAATAGAAACGTTGCAGGGTGGTATAAAATTCATGTGCACACTTACCCACAAAGGAGCCTACAGTGAGCAAAAGAGGAAGAAAATTAGGAAAGAAAAATACCCTGGGGAGCACTGATCAGCTGCATCACAGCAGCTAGTGCCTGCAAACACAATTCAGAAGCCCAGGACATTATAAGGAGCCTAAATTAACTTGTGCATATCCAAATTAATGCTTGGCTTAGACAGAGGTGTGGATTAAGACTGACACTTTGAGTCTTCTCATAATTAGCTTCAGAATTATTAACTTGGTAATATTTTCAATGGAAACCTTCCTAGCATTGTCCTTATTTAAATTAGAGGCTGAATAATCCAAGGAATATATAAACAAAGACTGCAATTGAGAGCTTGATTACTAGTAAGCGTTATTGCTTACTAGTAATTAAAAGCAAAGTGAGTGCTTTTTTAGCCTTTGCATTTTGACATGTCAAAAGGTTTCTTTGACAAAAAAATGGAGTTTGCATTTCCACAGAAAAATGCTTAGAGCTGTAACTCTTCTAAGAAACTGAAAACAATGACATGAACTCAGCAATCCTGGTTATGATAAACATTATTTTAGAAATAAGTAACAAAGGCACCTGAACAACTTTAGCTCCATTCTGCAAAGACTTCATCAAAAAGAAAGCAGAAAAAGTGATACCTCAAAGTGAGTTGAATACAGCTGCACACACAAACTCTAAAACAGCTGTAATCAATTTGCTGTTGCATATATTTTGACAGGGTGTAGACACGCCACTTTCAGGTGTCTCATTTCATGTTCCCCTATTACAGTTTGTTTCAGTTACTTCACAGGTTTACAACAGCTTGCAGTTTTGGGGTGTTTAACCCTTAGCTTTTAAATAGTTACAGTATCTCTGCTATACAGATTGATTTACCTACAAAATAGACTCTTTTTCACTTGAGACACAGCAGGTGTAAACTTGGCCAATGACAGAGAAGAGTCTGTGGAAATGTCAAACCACTCATAGACTAATGAGTGGAAGGGGGCAAGGAGGATGGAGATAATGACTTTTTACCAAAGGTTTAATTCAGAAATAACAAAACCACTTCAAATTGTTGAGCACTGTCAAAATCCTGTCTCATTAATTTGGAGGAGGTGGAGGATCTGCTTTGTTGATTGCAGTTGTGATTGTCAACAAGATCTGTGCAAGTTAAGGACACTGAACAAACTTTCATTTACAATTGTCCATCTGAGTCCCTGCCACGAGTCTCTGCCCATCCTGCCCCAAAACTACCTCCTGGGCTCTGTACTCAAAATTTCCTGGGAATGGGAAAAGCTATTGTAGCGACACAAGGAAGTAAATTTAATTCTCCTTCAATCACTATTCTTCATGAATTTGCACTAAGTAAAATGGCTTGAGACTTGAGACAGTTTTATGGAAACTGGTAACAACATATATATTTTCCTGCTTGATAATCTTGGAAAACTACCAAAACAACGACCGTTAAAAGAGAACTGTCATAGAGATGAAGAAATATGCAAACTGTCCAGAAAATGAAAAACTGATCTTCATTAATTTAGCTTAACTAGTGTAGCTAAATAAGAAAAATAATTTCCTTCATTCCTTCCTTTCTCCCTGGAACCTCTCAGTATATCCAAGTTAATGTATTTTCTCTAAGAAATCCCCCAAGAATTATTAAGAACTAGGACACAAGTGTCAAAATCATGCATCAACTGCCTTGAAAATGATATTTCAAGAAAAAAGTGCACAAGTAGTTTTTACATTGCTCAGTAAAACTGCTGCTCCTACAGAGAATCTGGTGCCTTGACAAAATCTTTTTTGCTCCATTTTGCAGGAAACCACAGAGTCGCTCAAAGCTCTAGATTTTTTTTAGACATATTCAACAGAGAAAAATTTTATTTTTGGTGGTTAAAGAAGGAGTCAACTTTTAACACTTCAAGAAAACATTGCCTACACTTTCATTGTTTTTATGGAGGTGTATATACCAAGAATTCAGTATCACAGCCACAAAATGCAGCTGAGGATATTTTTCAGATTTTTTCATTTCTTTCTTTCAAGGACTACTTTTTTTTTTTTTTTAAGCTTCTTCAATAGTTAAATCTTACAAAGTCAGGTCATTTTATAACACCCTAGAAAATGTTTGGCATATGCCATCTGGATGAACATATGGTAAAAATGTAATTAGAAAGAAAAAGGTTTGCTGGTTTCAGAAGAAACTGGTGACAGTTTTTTTTTGATAAAATTGGATACAGGGAAATCTGACACGTAAAAAAATTTCAGAATCCACTTTTCCACTGT
This sequence comes from Donacobius atricapilla, assembly GCA_013397315.1. Lineage (NCBI taxonomy): Eukaryota > Metazoa > Chordata > Aves > Passeriformes > Mimidae > Donacobius > Donacobius atricapilla. The sequence goes on along the minus strand of WBMY01007388.1, from coordinate 140,586 downwards.
TGGGCATGATCTGCAATCTAAAGCAAGGCAAAGTGAACCAAAATTGCACTGAATAAAACTGACATGAATACAAATTTAGAGGGCTAAAAAGATTTATGCTCAACTTCAGTCAGGCATTGGGGAAAACACACTGAAAATATAATTCACAATGTCAATTAGCACTCCTATTATCACATGTGTAAAATATGAATGCTTTTGCATTCTGCCTTATTCTATAGATGAATGTTATACATTAGGAAGAAAAAAAAAAAAAAAAACTTCTATAGTTGAATCCCACAAATACATGGAAATAAGCCCCAAGCCCCAACTGCCAACTCGCAGTTGCTTGCTTTGAGTATTGTATCTACAGATTGCTAGAGAAATTCTCTTTTAAAATTATTCTTCTCTCAGGATAGCCACGAACATCTCAAAAGCTCTGTTCATGATGAACATTGGATTTTCTACCTTCTGGATTGGGGCGGGACTTTACAGGCACAAGCCAAAAACCAGAAATTGCACAGAAACAGCTCAGAGGAAACTGGTGGAGAAGGGCCACCTGCATGCTGCAATTGCCTTCCCTGGAAGTTGAGCATGATGCCAGCTTCTGACTGACTCTCTGCCCAAAACGTACAGCCAATATGGGTGTGCCAATGATAAGTCTGAACTGCACATAATGCACATGGATAGCCCTAATACATAATTATGCTCCTACACACTGCTGAATGATACTTCTGCACTCACTTTCTGTCCCAGCAAACTTTTCCCTCCTGGATGACACCAGGTTCAGCAGAAATACTCTTGGTTTCAAAGCTTGTAAGTGAAGAGAGATTCAGGAGCCCGTTCCTGAGCAGGTTTTCATAGCCAAAGGAAGCTCCCGAAATACTCATATGTACGAGACTGCATGCATGAAAGTATGGATGAACTGCCTCCCACAAGAAATTCCAGGGCAAGCTGTGGGCTGGAGCTGTGCAGACACAGGGTAATCCAAATAGTGGCAGACAGCAGAAATGGCAAATGGCTAACACTGGCTGGTTTGAGCACTAATTGGTCCTTGCCTTTTCCTGGAAAAGAGATTTACAATGCCACAAAGTCACTGGTATTTCCTTCCTGAAAGGAGCCTTTTCACATATCAGCTCTTGCATATGCAGCATGGACTGGTAGGATAGCACAGGGAGGCAGGATGTTTGGCCACCTGCCTGGCCCAGCTCCTTCAAGAAGGAAGTGTGCAAGATGCTTCTGCTACAAATCAGAATTACTGTCTTTCCTTTACAGCAGGAATTTCTAATGAATTTAGGATTTAAAGTACACCTAGGTTTTATCCTGACAAAAAGCATTTTTCTTAAAGTGATCTGAGCTAGTCTGTTTAGGACAGTGAACTACTTTAAGGCCATTAAAGATGATCTGAAATGTAGCTTTTCATTATCCCCTTCACATGCATCAATAAACCCCGTTGCAACTACAGAAATAGAAAAGGACAAAAACCCCCAAATTTGCAAATACACAAGAAATCCATTTGGGCTGAAAGTGTCCTCTGGAAAACAGAATAAACAATTCCAATTCATCCTGCTTTAGAGATTTCACACTAACCCCATTAAAAGAAATCTGTCAGCCCTGTCTGGCCCAAGTCTGCAACAAACAGTTCAGCAGAGACCTGGACTAAGGGCTGCCAGCATTTCCCATCCAGCGAGTAAAAGGAGCTGCCATCTCCAACTCAACATGGACAGTTTGTCCAACTGAAATGTTATAAAAATAACAAGGGAGGAGAAGCAGCATGGAAATTGTTTTTAAGATGCTGATTAGATTAGGAAAGCTACTAGCTAAAAAAAAAAAATCTCATCTGGTGCAATGCTGGAAGCTTGCTCCAACAATCACATGTAAACACTAAGTGTGGGTAACCTGATGACATGGTAAGAAGACAGAATACAGATTTAATGTGCCCATTGTAACCCCCTGGTACAGCTGGGCTTGGCATGAACAAACAGATGAAACACTGAAGCCCCTGCTTGAACAGTTCTGTACCTGCCTACCTCTTGGGAACTCAGTACTGTTATGATCATATAGAGATAAGCAATTACAGCAGGAGTAAAACACATTTGTTAATCCTTTGAACTTAATCTTCCTCATTCCTTCAGCAACTGAATAGATGAGCAGGTCACAGAAAAGGGCTCTGAATTATCTACTCATTTCCTTCCTTTCCAGTTACAATGGAGGGCTACTGAAACAAAAACATCCTTTCTGACGGTACCATGTTGACCCAGCATTCCACCTATTGCCTCTCGGGCACAGTGCAGCCTTTCTCAGGGGAAACTGAACATCAGCTGGCAGTGTTGAAACAGGTGAAATACCAACATGTGTGTTAATTGATAAACAGTGGGTAGTCCAATACTGCAGCTGCTTAGTTTATCAACAATCAAGTGTTTAAATACTCAGGGATATAAACCCTGAGTTTATATCACTCTGATCAGTACAGAGCTCTGCACTCAGAGGCAGGCTGTATCTGCTTCTGTATGTGTGCTTCAGGGAAGAACAACACAACAACCCAGTTAGAAACACTGAGTTTGTCCGAGTTCAGGGTAACATGGAGGAGCAGTCTGTACGTCAGTAAAACAAGCCATCTCCAGTTTCCCCTGCTGGGTATGAATTCTCTTCACTGGAAATTCGAGCATAGGAAAGGTTAGAAATTTGCTTTTACAAAGACGTCCAACTCCCACACTGGTATAATGATGGCAAGGAAAGATTTTAATTCTCCAGCTACCAGACAGAGAGGGATCTGCAAGCAACCAAGGGAATAGAATGAATTTAAAAGACTTTCATAATAACTCACAGTCCCAAAATCAAGCTTTCATGATCTGTAACAAAGTCTTCACAGTTAGTCTTCAAAGCAAATTTTCTAGTTCTGTAATTCTGGAGAAGGCCTTCAGGACAGAGAGGAAACAAAAAAATCTCTTCCTTTCTCCTTTCTTTTAACAAATACAAATAGAGAGGATTACTCTTCTTGACTGCTGATTTGGGAGCACGCCATTATGACTCTTCAGCAAATGCAAAATGAGAAAGAGAACTTAATTGAAATAACTCAGAATGACAGATTGCACTGATGGGATGTGAGGCTGCCAGATAGAGCTGTCATGCAAAAATTAAGCACAGGATATTAAAAGGAGAAAAAAAATCAGGTGTGTTTGATCTTTGGTTTTTTTTTTTCCTGATACATTATTCTTTATACTTCACACATATGGCTGAATTATTTTTCTGGGCTTACTTTTTCATTCCAAAGTAAGCAGCTAACCTTTCTAAGTGAGAGCACTTCTAAGTAACCACAGGATATTTCATATATCTTAGAAATAGGGTTGCTGCAGATCATATTGCAGCTTCATTATATCAAAAAAGCTTTTGCTAAAGCCTGAGCGTAATTTCTATTTACCTACATGTGAGAAGCAGCCCAACTGCCAATCCATTATGTTTGATAGTATCTATATAAAATTATTAAAGACACTATGCATGGTAATGATGTACAAGAATCATTACCTCCTTCAATTTGTACCTGCCAGGAAGCTTCCTCAAGAGGTGAAGGAGAAAAGATAATATATAACTTTTCAAAATAGATGCATTGGAGTTAAACTGGAGTGACAGCTGTTTTAGGGAAGCCTATTCAGATTGAAACCCCTTTCTTGCAGGTGAAGGAGAAGGTCAAACAAAAGTGCCATGTACAGTAACCTTGACACAAAAAAATAAATTATGATGGAAGTTGCAGCCAGGCTGATCAGCACACCAAATCTCCATGTTTATCTCAAGAAGTCCCAGTTCTCTGTAAACACTGAAAGCTCTTAGTAAGGCAAGCAGTTAATTCCAAACAATGACAATCCTCACTTTGGAGTTCAGAAGAATTCTACAGATGGTTTGCTTTTTGTTTAAGCCACAGACATGTCACTCTCTTCTGAAATCTAAAGCTGATAACTCTGCAAAGCCCCATCTCATGAAAAACATAATTAAAGGCCTGCAAGGTTTCCTAAGTGAGAAAGTACATAAAGCATTTTGGAATGTTGAAATTTTTTTTAAGGAAAAACAATGCTAGTGCAATTCTGGCATTAAATAAAACACTGAAACAAAGACTTTAAAGACTCGGACTTTCAAAAAACCAAATACAATTAAAACAAAATATTGATCACTGATACTGCACACCTGCAGTACACATTTTCAGCCTGGAAACCGTCATGTCTCTTTTTGTACATAGGTCAGACTGATAGAACAGGAAAAACTTGAAGAAAATAAGCCATAACTAATATCCTGAAATATATTAATTTCTTACTTCTGAAACTTCAGAACGAGGATGGATCTGAGCCATTGGCAGTAAATGTAAATTACTTTATCTTGTAGGTATAGGTCTGCTTAGGATCAGGCTTATCTCAGGTTCAGGACTACATGGAAAGAATGGTAGCTGGTAGCCATACAAAACCATGGTTTTGGTTTAGTTTTGGGGTTGTTTTTTTTTAAGTAAAACCACCACAAAACCAAAATAAGTGCTGAACTACACACTTATTGAAACATCATTCTTGACATGATCTGATTATCTAGCTGTAGCTAAATTTAGACCAATACTATCCCCCATTAAGCTGCATCCTCATACCATGAGGATAAGTCAGTTTTGTAGGAAGCATTCCAGTGATGAAGTTCCCACTTTACTACTTAAATTACTTCCATTACATAGGGCATTCTATAAAAACAGTGGTTTTGTAATTAGATAACACTTTCTGGCCCAAAGCCCCTTCATTTTTAGAGCATCACTGAACCAAAGTGGCCTCTAAAACACAGGGTAGAATTAAAGCTGCATGGCACAGCGCATGGGAAGAAAAAAAAAAAAAGGAAAACATTTGCCTAATTATACCAGTAAAACCTCACCTCTAGAAAACATACTGTGGCTTCATTTTAGTGTCCATACAAAGCATACTGAACTTTGGTTCTAAATGTCTGCCATAAAAGTAAAGAACATTTCCACCAAGGAATGAGAAGCCAAGCCAAACCAAACTGTCTGACTTCAGAGAAGGTTAGTGGAGCTCATCAAGTGTCTGGAACACAAGCCTTATGAGGGGTGGCTGAGGGAGCTGGGAGTGTTTAGTCTGGGGAAGACTCAGAGGAGACCTTATCATTCTCTACAACCACCTGATAGGAGGTTGTCATAACTTAGGGATCAGTCTCTGTGGGAACCGAGCTAGCTGAGATGCAATAATACCTTAGCCCAGGTAGCTTTTGCAGAAACCATTAACGTGAGACCATGGGAGGCAGGATATGGAAATTAGGATACTAATGGCATCATTCCAAAATAGGTCATGTCTCTGGTTCTGGTTCTCAGTTGGTTCAGGACCTTTGACATATAAAGTCACGTTCCTTTCCCGCATTCAGGATTGCACCCTTGCCCTCAGGTAACCTTATATATTGTTAAGTTAGCCATGCCCCCAGGTCTTTGGACGCTGCCCCTTGGACCATGCAGTCTCTGTGTTTGTTATTTTACCACCATTAAAGTTTATTTTTCAGGCAACTCCATCATTCCCATCCCTCTATTTTTGCCATGCTCCGGCCGGCCGGACTAGACCCAGAATCACAGTGCCAACTGTGATAGGTCTCTTCTTCCAAGTAACAAGCACTAGAGGAAACGCCATCAAGTTGTTTCAGAGGAGGTTTAGACTGGATGCTTGAAAAATTTCCTAAACAAAAGGTTGTCAAGGATTGGAACAGGCTGCCCAGGGAACCAACCCCAGAGGTATTTAAAAGATGTGTAAAACTGGGGACATGGTTTAGTGGTGAACTTAGCAGTGCTGGGTTAATGGTTGGACTTGATGATCTTAGAGGTCTTTTCCAAACTTAATGATTCTATGATTCTCTTCTATATACAATATCTTTGCTGACAGATCCAGGAATTATCCACATCTTGGTCATGTTACAGCCTGCAAGTGAAACTAAGAAATAAATTTCTGGACATTTAGTAGACCAATTTTTAATAGAATAAGAAGCCAGTCTGTGTAGGAAGCACAAATTCCTCAAAGGCAACACAGCAATTCCTCCCCATCATTAATTACTCAACAAACCAACTTTATGTTTTCAGATCACAGAGAGTCTAGTCTATAAATGAAACACATTTTCATAATTTAATGATATATTATTTTTATTTAACAAAATATGCAAATCAAATTGTTATTCCACAAATCAAGAACTCAGAAAAAATTATTAGAGAAGTTTTACCCATTTCTGATGAGCAGTTTAACTTCAAAAACTACATAATTCAGTTTTGGGGGTAGGACAGAAAAAATCTGTCCTATCAGGAAATTAAATTACTTTCTGAATTTTGTTTTGAAAACATGAGTCATACATTCTCACAATTGATTTTAAACTAGTGTACTAAAAAACAAAGCACAGCTCTACTATTTTCTAAAATTAATTAAAACATCTGGAAAGAGAAAACAACAAGTCTTATTCAGCAACGGATAATTAACCTACTCACCATTCTGTCAAACTCAACTACTCTACTACTTATGTTCATAAATATAAGGAATAGATTTGGAAAATGTTAACATTTTAAATCAAATTCATATCCTTGTAGAACAGAGTTACTTATTCTCTATTGTGTAAAGAATGAGATCAACTAAATCATCAGCAGTTCAAGGGATCTTATGTCTGTCCATTATAGTTTTGCTATAAATGAAATAGTAGGAACAAAATAATGTGTTTTAGAAGAAGTCTCATTTAGGCTTCTTCATCCATATTCTGTAGAGTTTTGTAGGTTACTTTTTTGCCAGTTGTAGGTCCTGTATTTCTCTCTCCCAGTAATGGCCTGGTTCAAATACATAAAGCTTTAAAAAAAAAAAAAAAACCAAACCCAAAAACCAAACCAGAAAAAAACTTGCAGCTACAGAAAAAATAGAAAATGTTTTTCAATAAATCTTTCTGTTACACTTCTTCAATGAAATTTCGTCTCTTCACAACTCCTATGATAAAAGGATAGGAAAATTAAACCACATTTTAAATAAACCTGAAGTTTATTTCTTTAAAAAATATCTAGATGCATGGCAACAATTCAGAATACCCAGGTAGGAATGATGAATCCTAGCCTCACTAGCACCATCTTGGGAGAAAAAAAACCCAGCAGCCAAAATCCAGCTAAACACCAGGCCACATATACATTAGAGTGAAGAAGGGAGAGGAAAAAAAGCTCAGGGAACATGAGCACACCAAGTCCAGGGTGACTTTTTTCATAGTCAAACCATGAAACAGAAGGACAAATGGGAAGAAGAGTTGGTAGAGATGACATCAGAGGAGATGTCACCCATCAGCAACTCCTCTATTCCTCTTAATTGTATATAGTGTGGGAAAAGAGTTGCTACTGCCAAGACGAAATTCACAGTGAAACTTCTGGACTGCTGGGAACACTCCATTTTATACCTGTGACATTATCAGTGCAGAAAAAATTACAAGGAAAACTTTCTAGAAGCCTCCATAACTTCCATATCTTCCAGCCTCCTCTGAGAGACTGAAAAATAACCCCCCCAACTTGTTTTCTTCCTGCCAGGATGCTTTCTTACAGATCAGCTCTAACATCAATCAGTATTTCATTCCTTCCTGAATCCACAGGCAGCCTGACTTATAGCAACATCTAGGTAAAACAGCCCAGGCAAGACAAAAGTGGTCTTTGTGGGAAGTAGAGAAACATTGGGAAGCCTTCGAAATATTATCATCTCACCATCTATCAAACACTGCACTGCCATCCTCAGTCCATTCCATCAACCTGCATTCCCTGTTCTTCTGGCCTCATTGAAAGGACATTTCCCTGTAAAATCTAGGTGAGGCACTGTTAATTCACAGTAACGAGACTAAAGCAACTTCTATTTCAAAAGGATGTAATTACTCCAGTACACACAAGCTCAGTTAAAGCCATTTTGTAGCGATCACAGTGTATGGCCACCAGCATCCTCTTTTCTCACAGTTACAGTGACTATGCTGCTTGGGAAATCTTTCTGTATGAAGCTTAGATCCTTGGAGGAAAAGCCATCACTAACCTAACCCTGAAGCTGTGTACATATTGCCAGATGAAATAAAACATGAACATGAAGTGAATGTTTTCTACAAAAAAACCCATCTCTTCCTCTTAGATCTCCTCGTAGCTGTAACTAAGGGCAAACAGAATGGATTTTCATCTGAGTTTTGCATAGCTCTTGCAAAATTGAGGCTGCATGCAGCTTCTATATTGAACAGCTGGGAATAAACTTGCATTTATATGCTGTTAGGGTCAAATCAATCCCTTAGACTGAAACAATATGGCACAATCTGGCTGGGAAAATCTACATATCCAGATCCTCTGCTGCAGCGTGTCTTCCTTTGCCTGTGTATGTGCTTTCCTTTACGGATCTTCAGTCAAAACTACACTTCCAATGTAATCCTTAGGAGAAATTTAAATCAGTCATACTGGAAGTATTTAATTTGCTTTCTAAATAATGATTCAGATTCTCTTTTAGTGAAAGTTGCAGGGGCAGGGAGAGAAAAAAAAAGAAGCTTGGAATAATTAATCCCTTCTACCAGCTGGAAGACTGCTACAATAGTTTGACCAGGCTCCTGGAGTTATAAAATATGGAGCGTTTGGGATTCAAAGCAGACAACTCTCTGCAGCAAAATTAGCTATTCATCTCCATTCTTCTGTATATAAATGAGCAAACAAGTTACAGCCAAAGTGTCTGCCTGCCTAGTCTGCTTAGTAATTCTGAATGCAGGACTTTCCAGTGCACAGACACCCGGAATTAATGTTGAAAATACCCTGGCAGTCAGTTATTACTACTGATAAATATTAAATTGGATGGCAGATTTTACTATAAAAACTGAAACTAGAGAAATGAAATGGTGGTGTTTTTAGCCAGAAAGACATGTCCTCTAAAAGCTAAAAAAGAGAATTCTTCAGTAGGTATACATATGCTAATGATTGATCAGAAGAAACTTCAAAGCAGACGAGTCTACAAAGCAAGAAGAGCCATCATATAAATCTGAATTCATTAATAAAGCTTATCTTTTATAATTGTATCCTATGAATGATGCTGCTGCCACAAAGCAACGTGGACAGTGTTTCCTAAATGTGGTAAAGTGCTGTCCTACATTCAATAGAACTCTGTATTTTAAAAAAAAGTAGTATTTGGTGGGGGGAGATGTGTGCTAATAATCTTTTGTAAGTACATTATGTGCTTGGATCAGAAGGCAACAAGGCAGTACTTTGTCCTTCCTGATTCTGGAGTAGCCTCTGAAAGCTCAGCTTTGGTACGAGTATGCTAAGCAGTGCAGTACATGTTTCTGTGCCAAAAAAGTGAAATCACAGACAAATGACCTGATTTCAGGAAAGAAAATTACCTCCATCCCAAATTATTTATAGAGAAGACTTACTTCATGGTATCAACAAAGGCCATACACAGCAAATGAAGATCCAATATACTGCTCTCATCGTCACCTGCTCCATACAAACTTTCACACCCCTCCACTGTGCCATGATCAGAGGGACAGTGGTCCTGCAGGAAGGAATGAACTCATGCTGATGAGCTCAGAGCACTATTCCAATGTTTAAATTAGCTGTGCAGGGGATGACGAGGCAGACAGCTACCTTTACCAGTTCGAAGGCCTAGGTAAGGCACACATTGCATTCAGGCTCAAGTCTCAATTCACATTGCACAAAGTTTTCTAAGCCTGAGCAACAGGTCTGGTATGCCAGGGATTTGGTGTCCTTAGCTCTAGCAGCAAGCTCTCAGAATCTTTTAAATTAGGGATGAGATCTTACTGACTGGGAGCTAGGTCCTTTAGTTGTGGGGAAGCACACATGAAGGAGATACTCCAAGTTAAGCGTTTCTGATTAGCCCATGTCTTCTACTAGTGGAAACTTCTAAAATTATTTTTGTGTCTATCTGAATATTGTCCAGCAAATCAGGTTCCTAGTCCAGCCAGTTCCAGAAGCAAAGCTCAGCTCAGCATCAATGGTAACACCAGAAACACACTCCTCAGCATGAGCCTGACCCCTGAGCAGCTACCCAGGCAACCAGACCCCAGGTTCAACAGCAGCTGCCTGCGGAGCACTTCTGGGGAGCATGCAGATCCTTATGATCTAAACAGATGCTGTATAAAGGATGACATAACAAGTACACGCATACTGGAAGGCATGCTGCTTTTCAGCAGGCCTGGATGGGTAATGCCTATTTATTTAAGCAGCAATTGTATTTTTGTAAGAATGGCAGTAAAGGAAAGCTTATCAGAATAAAAAAATTACTTTGAGTCCCAGTTTGCCTAATAGCAAGTTATTAGAGTAGCTTATGTAGCTGAGAAAACAAGCTTTTAACCAGAAGATCTTATTGCCCAAAAGCATGGGTTCAGGGTTTGTTTTTTTGGTTTTTTTGGGGGTTTTTTTGTTTGTTTGGTTGGTTTTTTTTCCCAAACTGTCTGTGTCATCCCAGTAGAAGGTACTATCTCTGCTACCAAGCACTGCCTCAGTTCTATTTCTAGATCTATCACAGTTACAAAAACACTACCAGCACAAATTTATTCACTGTTCTCAGGGAGGGTTTCTCTGACTCTGTTTTTAATATACTGCACAGTGGATAATATACTGGGTATAGGCTTATTTACCCTACCTTATCTTAGATCAGATTAAATTCAACCACATATATCAGAAAATATCAGTTTGAAAATACTGCTTAGCTGCTTTACTCAGTAAGGCAGCTACAGATCATGATAAATCACACATGGAAAGTAGATGAAGTTTCCTATGCATCCCTCTGAAGCTCCTGAACAGATGAAGTTTCTGCACCTTTTTGCTTTGCAGCCTGGGGTGCTATCAATGCTTTGGTGAATTTCACATATGAAAAGTCTAAAACGCCACCACCTTGCCCACAACAATCAAAACTAGACAGACATATTTTGGATCTCCTTCTTAAAAACACTGAGAGGTAATCAGAAGGCATTTTCCTCCGCAGTGACAAGGACTAACTTCCGTGGAAAAGTTCTGCTATTTTGCTTGTTTATCAAAGATATAATAACTAACAATGAGGCTAAATACAGAGTCAACATGTGCTCGCATATCCCAAAGGAATTTCTAAGACCTTCCATAAAGGAATAATTCATTATAACAATAAGATGCCAAACAAGATACAGTGGCTCATAAATCAAGCTTGGGAACAAACCCATCCACTGACTCTCTCTGGCATTCAGATGATAAATCTCTCCTTAAAGCATACCTGCTCCTGTCAGCACTGCAGCTCCTACCTGCCAAAGCATGTCATTGACTGGCATTGCCTTTGCTGATGGCCACAGTGGCTGTGGGCTGCCATGAAATTTTTAACCAATGCAAAGCCTAAAACAGCTTGATAATAAGATAAAACTTCATACATTTTGTAAGATTCAATGACAAGATAGTGCACCTTTTCAAGTTTACACAGCATGTCTTTAAAACATCCTTTACCAAACCTCAAAGAGAAATAATTCCTTTAACATGGGTTCTCTAGGAAAAAGAAATACTCCTTTGGCAAAAAAACCCTTCTGCCAGCTGGATAACTGACAAAAATGGATATTCATGTGTAGTGAAAAATAAAAATGGAGCTTTACTAAGACAGAAGTGTTCTCCAAGCACTTCTTCATTTATCATTTCCCAGATATTTCTCAACAGATAACTGATTTTGTTCTGCAAATGGACTAGAAGATTACCAGTATCCTCAACATCCCTATTATGTATTTCCCAGTAATATACAAGCACTATTGGCCTAGAATATTTCTGTCTCTGTAGCAATACCAATAAATTAACTATGCCAGAGGCTGTTCACTGTCTCTGAGAGCAAATGGCACAGAGCAGCCTGTGCCAGCATTATTACTGCACTGTACTTCTCATTATAGTTATTCTTTTAAACTCCACCACAAAAGGTATAATATCCAAAAAGTCTTGTGGGGATTACAAGACCCCTACAGCCTATGCTAAATCCCAACCTATTATCACAGTTTATATGGAAAGTGTTAAATGGTACATGCATGAGCATGTTAAGGAAACATTCTAATAATACAGCTGACGGCTCTATCAAATTTTTGTCACCGAAAAATCATACAGCACTGCCTGATTTACAAAGGCTTCTATATCAATGGTGTCTAAAATAATAGGATCTTTTTGAGAAAGTATCTAGCAGCTTTAGTGCAAATTAAATGATAACAGCAATAAAAATTGTGGTAACAGAAGTTTTGGGATGTGAATTGTATCATTGTCTTGTGTCTCATCCTACACACATTAATGGAAGTATCATATCAAGAAAGATTCATAAACATGACCCTTTAAATACACCTAATAACCATCAACCAGCTTCTGGTCAAAAGGCAAACATTCTTTAAGCGCAACTTCTACAGAGTAAGCACCAAGAATCTACTAAGAGATGGCTGGAGATGAGATATATCAGGGAAGCTATGGAGTCACAGAGCAACTGAAGCAGAAATGACCTCTTAAGATAATCTAGTCCAGACCCTTCCAATCGGGGCCACTTGGAGCAGGTTGCCCAGAAATGTGTACAGATGGATTCTGCGCACCTCTGACAATGAAGGCTCCACAACCTCTCTGGGGAACTGGATTCCAGATGCAGCCACACCAGTGCTGAGCAGGACAGAAAATCACCTACCTTGACCAGCTAGTAGGGGACTTCCTAATGTAGCCCAGGATACTGTTGGCTGTCACTGTGACAAGACTGCATTCCCAGTTCATGGTCAATTTGGAGTACAGCACAATCTTCTTCTGCTAAGCAGATCCCAGATGGTCAGGACCAAGCCTATACTCATGCATGGTGCTCCTCTATCAATGCAGGAGCTCGCGTCTCCCCCTCTTGAACTTCATCAGGTTCCTGCCTGCCCATTTCTCCAACCTGTCAGGGTCTCTCCAAATGGCATCACACTCATCAGTGTATTAACATTCCTCACAGTTTTTTTTACCACCTGCAACCTTGCTGAGAGTGCACCCTACCTCATCCTTCAAGTCATGAATGCAGACATTACTGAGTTCAGTATCAACCTCTGGGGTACCATGTCAGTGACTGACTTCCAAGTGGACTTTGCACCACTGATCAAACCCTCTTGACTCAGCCATTCAGACACTTTTCCATTCACCTCAATTGTTTCACCTTTATTTCATCTGCTTGTCTTTGAGGATCTTATGAAAGATTGTTTAAAACCGCACTAAAGTCAAAGCTATCAACATCAACTCCTTTCCCTTCATATCAGTCACAACATTTTAGAAGGCTGTCAGATTGGTTAAGCATGATATACTCTTTTTAAATCCATGATGACTATCCTGGATCCCCTTCTTGTCCTTCCTGCATATGGAAATACTTTCTGGGATAAGTTGCTCCATCACCTTCCCAGGGATCAAGGTGAGGCTGACCAGCATGGAGTTCCCCAAATCCCACTCCTTGCCCTTCTGGAAGAGAGACATTGCCACTTTGCCACTTTCAGGAACCTTCCAAAGAGAGCTGAACTGCCTCACGATGAAACACTCAACACTCATGTATGCAATCCACTAGGCCTTATGGACTTGTTTACATCCATTTTAAGCATTCCTTAGCTCGATCATCCTCCACTAAAAACAAGTTCTGCTCCAGACTTTCCCTCTGGTTTTAGGGGTCTAGAATTCATAAAGGCAAGGAAAGACTGAAGCAAAGAAGGCACTGAGTACCTCAGCATTTTCTCTGTCTATTGTCAGTAGTATCCCAGAACCATTCAGAAGTGGCCTCATATTTTCTCTAGTCTTTCTTTTGCTGCTGATATACTTCTAAAATCCTTTCTTGTTGCCCTTCATATCCCTTGCCAGATTCAAGCCACATGAGCTTTGCTTTTCCTGATACCACTCCTGCACAACTGGACAGTATCTCTATTCCTCCTTGGTTACCTGTCCCTGCTTCCAGGCCGACTACTTGTTGGGATGGACAAAATTAAATCTTGGAGAAGATTACAGAATCATAGAATAGCCTGAGTTTGAAGGGACACACAAGGATCATCAAAGTTCAACTCCTGACCCTGCACAGGATAGCCCCAAGGCTCACATGATGTGCACAAGAGCATTGCCCAAACACCTCTTGTACTCTGTCAGGCTTGGTGCTGTGAGCACTTCCCATGGGATCCTGTTCCAGTGTCCAGCCATCCTTTGGTTGAAGAACCTTTTCCTGACATCTAACCTTATTCTCCCCAACACAGCTTCTGTCATTCCCTTAGGTTCTGTCTCTGTCACCAGATAGAAAACATTAATGCCTGCTCCTTTGCATCCTCTCGTGAGGAAGCTGCAGACTACTATGAGGTCTTCTCTCAGTCTCCTCCAGGCTGAATAACCTAGTGATCCCATCCAGTCCTCCTATGGCTTCCCCCTCTAGATCCTTCACCATCTTTAGACACTTTAAGCCTTTAGACATTCTAATAGCTTTATATCTTTCTTATTGTGGTATATTTCTTACTGCTCCAAAACTGCACACAGGACTTGACATGAGGGTGCACCAGTGCAGAGTGAAGTAGGACAGTGAACTCCATCAACCAGCCCAAAATGCTTCTTCCTCTCATGCTCCTGAACTCCACCATATCATGGCCATTACAGCCACGGCTCCTTCTAACTCTCATCTCCCCAGCTGGCCTTTACTTTTAGGCATGACATCCAGCAAAGCATCTCCTCCCACTGGCCCCTTAAACACCTATGTCACAAAGCTGTTGATTTGTGTTGTACACCAGCAAGTTATGAGGCTGGTTCACATCCCCCTTGAGGACCTCTGTGTGTAAATGTGAGGATACTTCCCATTGTCCCAAGGTCTCATCTACTTCTTGATCAGGTGGCTGTGGTGGTTTCAGCTGGGGCAGAGATAATTTCCTTCACAGTGGCTGGTATGGGGCTATGTTTTGGATTTATGCTGAGCACAGAGGTGATAATACAGAAATGCTTTTGTTATTGCTGAGCAGGGCTTACACAGAGCCAAGGCCTTTTCTGCCTTTCCTGCTGCCATGCTGGTGAGGAGGTTGGGGTGCATGGGAGACTGGGAGGAGACACAGCCAGGACAAGTGACCCCAACTGACCAAAGGAACATTCCAGACCATCTGACATCATGCTCAGTACATAAAGTGGGGGGAAGAAGGAGGAAAGGGGGGGACATTTGGAGACATGGAGTTTGTCTTCCTAAGTCACTGTTATACATGCTAGGGACCTGCTGTCCTGGAGATGGCTGAACACCTGCCTGCCCATAGGAAGCACTGAATTAAATCGTTGTTTTACTTTGCACATGTGTGCTGCTTTTGCCTTCCCTATTAAACTGTGTTCATCTCAACTCACAAGTCTTCTGTCTTTTACCCTTCCAGTTCTCTCCCTGGTCCTGCTGGTGGGGCAGTGAGCAAGTGGATGCCTGGGGCTTGGCTGCTGGCTGGGGCTAAATCACAACAGTGGCCTAGAGCAGACTTCCTACAGCATCACCCATGTTGGCTTACCTGCCAGTCCTGACCTATACACACTGATCTGGTCATCTCCCATCCCCACAGCAGAGCTCTTCACTCCTCAGCTGCTGCTTCACATAAACAATGAGACCTCTTCCTTGCCTTCCCAGCATGGCCTTCCCAAAGAGCCAGTAACCCTCAATTTCTAAATACAACATAACTGCAAATACAAAACATAGTATCTAATAACATTTTCATCTCTAATCTTAAAAACACATTTTTAAAATCACTTCCATTACTCTATAAACACCAAATAATACAGGCTAGTAAAAAAATAAACCAAACTGAATAGAAAAAAATCACATAGTACAGGTAAAATACACAGCAGTGTACGAGTAAATCACTACCGCTTGTTATAGACCAAACAAGGAATTGTAGCAAATTAGTTTTATAGTTAACTACCTCAAAGAAAGGCTACGCTTTCTGTATACATACATGTAGGTATATGAACATAAATCACATGGGGGATATACAACTTATTTCCCAAACTTTATACCCCCTAACAAAAGATGTGATAATGGCGACAAAATGGTGTGTGTTAGCCATTTGCTAGATAATTGGACCAAAAATAAAATTTTTTAAAAAAAGAAAAAAAAAAAATCAAAAAAATCCAACCAAACAAAACCCCAATAATTATTACTATTATTCATGTTCACAATCTAAGCTATGCTTGACCATAGATCAAGATTTTTCAGAGTCTAGGAATGAGTGCTTCTTTTCTAAGGATAAACGCTTAACACTTCACATTTTCACAACCTCTGAACCATCCTTTTTAAAGCTTATAGCACACATGCAGAAGTATTGTCTACTTTACAAAAATCTTTTTCAAATGAGGATAAGAAAGAAATAATAGAGTGGGGCAAAAAATAATTCTATGACATTAATTTTGAAAAAAATGTTTTGAGGATATATGTAGAATAAATCATCAAATTTTAAGTTGTTTTGCAAAAGTAATTAAAAATGAGATATTTTAATCCAACTTAGTTGAAGGTTTATTAAAATAAAGTAGGATCTGTTGCAAGGCAGTTAATTTTTATCACTTCATTAACTATTTCAGACTCTATTCTTTCCTTCAGTCTACAAGATGGGGTTTGTTCCACTCCACTGAATGCAAAAATAATTATTTTAATCTCCAAAGATGGCTTTCAAAGAAATATGTTGAAGATCAAGTGGTTATTTTGTAGCAGAGCAGGTTTCTCTAGAGGTTAGAACAGATCACATTAGCTACACGTGCACAACACCAATTTTTCTCTAGTATCCATAAAGATACATACAGCTGCTGTTTGCCTTTTAATATTCCCAGTAAGAGAGTATAAAAGGAAAGGACAACTGGGATGCAATTCCTCAGCTCCCCTATAAAGCCAAAGTCCTGCAAAGCAGCGAGGCAGTCCTGCTTTAACTGCTGTAGGATTTGGTACAGACTTCTTACTTGCTGAAGTAAAAAACTCAAGAACATCAGAGGAGTGAACTATCTGGGACTCAAACTGGGCTCAACTCCTTCCTGAGGGAAGCAGTCTCTGGGACTGGAAAAAACTCCAGCTTTTTTTCTCAGCTTCCCAGGGTCTGGGCATCCAGTAAGCTCCCATGGCACTGGAGAATGACTGTTACTGCTCAGCATAAGGCTGCATTGTAAAGTCCATCAGTTAAATCTCATCAAAACACTACCCACAGGCAAGCTGAAGCAAGGCCAAATGAGTCATCTGACAAATGTCATACTTGGTCCCTGCTCTGCCTCAGTGAGCATTTAATTCACATTTATGCAACATGAAGCTGTACCATTGTGGCCAGGAATCCGACTGCTGGATGATCTTGTGCAGGGAACAGGAATCATGAGCTTATCTCACCTGGATGACAGAACTGACCAACACAAAGGCATGAATCACTTTGAAAAGCAAAGTTTCTAATATTCCGGTGGTTTTGTGAATCTAGTTTTGAATGAGCCATTTTGTGCAGAAAAACAAGCATTACTGAAGAAGTGGAACTTTTTGTTCTAGTCAGGGAACAAACAGGAAGAGGAGAAACAGTCACACACATTACATTTGATTTGATCTGAAATAGCAACCAAGCTGAAAAAAACCAATTATTCACAGAATAAAGCTGCAAGTTCTCATGGAATCAAAAAATCATTTAAGTTGGAAAAGGTCTTTAAAATCACCGAGCCAAATCATTCACCAAGCACTGCCAAGTCCAACACTAAACCATGTCCCTAAGGGCCACATCTACATGTCTTTTGAATACTTCCAGGGTTGGTGACAAAATCACTTCCCTGAGCAGCCTGTTTCAGAGTTTGACGATGCTTTCCATGAAGGAAGTTCTTCTAATATCCAATCTAAGCTTTTCGTAGCGTAACTTTGAGGCCACTTCCTCACACCCTGTCACCTGGCAGAAGAGACTGACCCTCATCTGGGTACAACCTCCCGGTGGTTGTAGAGAGCAATAAGGTCCCACCTCAGCCTCCTTCATTCCAGGCTAAACAACTCCAGCTCCCTCAGCTGCTCTTTTTGAGTCTTGTGTTCTAGACCTTTCACCAGCTCCACTGCCCTTCTCGGGACTTGCTCCAGCAGCTCAAAGTCTTTCCTCTAGGGAGAGACCCAAAACGGATCACAAGATTTGAGATGTGGCCTCACCAGTGCTGAGTACAGTGGGATGATCACCAGCCTAGTCCTGCTGGCCATGCTATTGCTGATACAAGCCAGGAGTACCAGATGGAGGCTGCTCACTGCAACAAAATATAAGAGATCCTCCCACGCAGAAAAGACTACTACATCCCTAGAAACTATTTCTATTAGAAGATAGGTCAGGCTGAAAATCTGAGTCCATCACTAAAGACAACTATCTATAAAAGTGAATACTTGAGTGGTGAGGACTCTGAAATCTATACAGCCTTCAGCCAGCACGCTTGCTTGGGTGCCGTGGGAAGCCCAGCTGCTTCATTGCAGAGCACAGGTTTTACAGGTTTACCTGCTCCACTTCACACCAGCTGAAACTGGAGACTGCCAGAGCAAGATCTGTACTGGTACCTGTGCCAGCTCAGTTACGGCTGACTGGGGTGCACTTGTCAGAGGATTCACATCAACCATCACTGTGACTGCAGGGCAGGGAGAACCTTGGCTTTGACATTTTTCTTCCTGTGTCACAACTGAGACCCCGATCCAGAAAAATGACCCCATAATGCACTTATCTAAGAGAAATCCATCAAGGTCCCCATAATGAACTCGGTAAGCCTAATTAAGCTCAATTATTTGCAATTTGGGTTCTACTATGGGGCTGACAGGACATCCATTTGCATCCATAAACATTTATGTGTGGATGATGATTGCAGAACAAAGCCAGAAATGCTACAGGCAGCCAGCTTCCCTTCACAAAAGCCCAAAACACACTTTGACTAATATCTCTAATGAAAAAGTAAAAATTGAAATGCCACCATGACAGCTATGGACAAACAACACAATATCGAACTTTTTTCCACACTTACTCAAACTAGGTAAGGATATTTTTGAGCTCAAGTGGCTGACAAAACAATGAAAGCACAGAGAAGAAAAGATAGGAAAAAGGAGAAAAAGAACTGCTGTTCTAGGACTCATGAAACACTACAACAGAGCAACTCATGAGAGAAGCAGTAAAATATAAAAAGTGCTTTTGTGTCATTTCTGTTGGTGTAAATCAGTGGGGCTCTGCTGACATTAATGAAGCCAACCTGACTTATGGCAGAGAATCTGTCTCTTTATTTCCTATGATGACAACTAATGTCTAAATTCAACAGCAGATTTTGTAGAAATATATTATTAAAGGTCTACAATAACACAGAAAACAAATGTAGTCTGTGCAGGAGAGCTGTATTGTATTCATCTTGTGGTCTCATATTGACAGTGGCAACGATATACATAATTAAATACTAATAACACCTCTGTGAAAGGCAGAAACACAGCATGTAATGAATACTTTAGAACTACTAGCAGTCACATTTCAGGACAACTAAATATTATGATTTTGTAAGACAAATTTTGATTCAGTTAGCAAGAACTGCAATACTTAATTCATGTCACTTCTAAACTCTACTATCTTAATACTTAACTCATGTCACTTCTGAACTCTAAAAATGTTTTAACAATGTCAACAATTCATATGCATATTAACACATGGCTAAGTGTTTGGGGCATTTGACAAAATAAAATATTAACATCCATGTTGCAGATTTAATGCTCCTATCCATTTGACAGGCATAAATACAGAGATTTCATACACAAAATTTTATAATAAAACTGGCAGAACAACAGCAAAGCTTATTACAGGTCATAACCAGATCATGAGTCAGTGCCACTGTGTTGCTAAAAAATTACAGATGTCACTTGTTACCTCCCCTGTCCTCCATCTTTCCTGCTCCCATCTCCTTGTGAGACCAATTCTTCCCCACCTAATCCTTCTCCTCTCATGGTTCCTAATGACTATCCTGTTAAACTCAGTTAAACCAAGTCCTGCCACTCACACTAGCTCCTCCTTGAATTGTGTTGTCCATATTTTTACCTAGCTTCCTCCTCAGCTCTCCATTCTGTTGCTCAGCAGTCACTATCAACATACTTCTGTTTAGCTGTGTGATTTTTGGACACATTGCATGGGCACTACTGCTCCTTCTGAGTTTCTGGCAATTTTCAAAATTTTCAGAAGGCTCTTAACATGGGAGAGCTTCACAGCAACAACAGAAATTACATTCCTGGTTGCAAGGGGATGCGTGGTTCATGTTTCAAATATCTATCCCAAACACTGGGAACCAAGCTTTGCAATGCACTTTGGCAAAACAACTACTGTTTCTCCAGGAAATGCAAGATATTTTTCAAAGTACCAATTAGGTCTCTGAAAAGAGATGGGAACAAAATTTTCACCTGAGTCAAGGAAAGCATGTAAGGTTACAAATAGCTAAAAAGGGTCTGCTTATGAAAGGTATTCAGCAGCCCTTGTAAGAAGAATGAGATCATGAAGAACTTGATAATTTCATTCAAGTTTTTCCAAGATTTTGTAACACCCATAGAGCAGTTTAGCTTTATATAAATCTACACTATCTGGCTTAGACAACAATCCTCATTTACTGCAGAGAAAGCACATATAAATAAAAAACATTAAAGTTCCTGAAGTACTGTTAGAAAGAATTAAAATGCAATAGTTGTAATGCTAAATTACTATCCAAACATCACTGAAAAATAGAGAGCAAAACCCTTGTTCTAATTTGTGATATATTGTCCCCCCTTTTCTTTCCCAGAGGTTGATTGACAGAATTTGGAATTGACAGTTCTTAGGACTAAGCAGTAAACACATTATTCTCTTTTCATAATGGATCTTTCTTTCTTTCTTTCAATGCATACAGAGATTAAGGTGCAGCTAATCAGACTAGAAGGCACATCAAGAGAAACAGCTGGCTGTAACACAGAGCAGAGTGGGAAGGGCCACAAGTGACAGAGAGCACAGGGAGGGCCGGCTGGGTGCCACAGGCAGGTGAGGGGGAACCATGTGGAAGATCACCATATTTCACAGGACCCCAGCCAATCCTTGGGGAACTTTACTTGCAAGGCTGATAGTGCCAAGGGGAGTGTATTGGTCTTACTGTGTAAGGCTAATGCCATCCAGGTGATGGTTCACAAACACCAAATTTAGGCGCAGATGTTATGGAAGTGAAACCAATGGGGAAAAGTAACGGGGAGCGTGGCACTGGAGAGACCAGAGACAAGGGTCTGCTGTGGGGAAGACCACAGGTGTGGATCAGCCACTGGTGACACCCACTTCTGCACAACTGTGGGGAAGTTGTGTATGCATGGGTATACACGACCCAGTAGCAAGCACCCGCTACGCAAGATCCAAGTTGCTGATGGATAAGAACAGGGTCAGGCTGTTTGTACTGGTCTTGTTCATGGGTGGGCTGTTTGTGCCGACGTGGTGCCTGCAGAGGCACTGGTCGCCCGTTTGCTTGATCCTGATGGTCATCTGTGCCAGCCCGGAGCGTGTTTGTGTGCAGCCATGGGGACTGCATGCTCAGCCTTGTGGAGAGCTGGACCGGGGGACAGGGAACTGCAGCAACCTGGTGCTATCAGACCAGGATGGGAGGAATCCCTTCTGATCTAGATGGTCACCAATCTGTCTTCTCTTAAAACATCTTCTACATTTGACTAGCATTACTTTAGTTATCCTACTTTAATTGGAACAATAACATATATATGTGTCTGAGAACTCATAAGGAGCATTAGCATCCTCTACATTAGGATAAGAAGGGAAAGAGACATTGGACCAGTCAGAAAGGAAGTCTGGTGGAACAGAGCATTCTGGACATATGTAGCCAGTTGCCTTGCTCCAGTGCCAACACTTGTTTGATATTATTTTATATCTGTATTTCCTTGTGCTGGGTAGTGTTGGAGTCCAGGGCATGTGGAAAACCCCTCAAACTGCCCTGAGGGGTCCGAGACCCTGGCTGGGACCCCAGGAAAGCATTGTCTTTGACCTTAGTCCATGGGAAATACTTCCAACACTCATAGATGAATTGAAAACAACAAAAATTTAAAATAGATAGTAGTTTAGTTTGTCACAGGATGAAAATTTGTAGTTTTGGGTTTTTAGTGTGAAAGTAGATCAGAGCAAAATGGAGAATTTTGGGCATTGTCTCATGTTCTTCTTCTTCTTCATCTGTTCCATTTTCTGCTGTGACCGTGGCACACAGACAGTGGTAGAAATTGCATGTCTAGAATAGGTGACAGTAATTGGTACAAAAACATAAATATAGTACATTTTTAGAGTTAATTGTATTAGAAATCTTTAAAAACTACCTTGGATTCTCCATCCATGTTCCTGTAGCTGCTTTTACTTTAGCACACTGAGACTGCTGTAAGACCTTGAGATAAGAAATAGAATAAACACCTTTGAAGACTGAGCTACAGATTCCATCTTTTAAACCCTGGTGCGGGACTCTGAGAGACAGAAAATCCCTAATTAGGGGAATGTCAGGGTGAAAATTCCGTCAGGGTAGTTGTGGTAGGTACTGTAGGGTCTGTGCTGCAATATTGCAAATTATTGGTAGCCTGTTCAAGGAAACAGTTGTCTCTACATGCCAGGAAAAGTGTGCTATTGACACTGAACAGTGAAAGTCAAATCCAGTCTTTAAAACAAACTAATAAAACCATCAAACTCCAAAAATAACAACCTGTGTGAAGGTAACTGGTAGCATTAGAAGAAAGCTGATTATTACACAGGTTGCCTGAACTATGAAAGCTTTGGCAACTTGTGCCATATGCATGCCAAATGAATTCAAATTGTTGGGTTTTGTTTCTGTGAAGAGCTGTCTAACTAGCACACTTCTAAAGCACTACCATTTATATTATTGGCAGCAAAAGTCTGCTCACTCAAAAATACCACACGTATTGCCACAATTATGCAGAAGTTCACTTGAGCAAAAGGATTCCCTAAATGTTGTTTCAAAAAAACTGTATCAGATACTAGCAATTGCTTTTTTAGATAGGTGGGCAGAAAAGGACAACCCCTGATGAAATTAATAACTGATCCTGGTTGTTATCAGAAAACATTATAAAACTCAAAACTTCAAAAAAGAAATAGTCTTTTAACTTGTCCTTATATTTGCAGACTACTTCCATGTTTTTTTCCTTTATTAAGATTGACGATAATGCCCATTTTCCAGAGAAAAAAAAACATTTTGCTGATACTATGTATAAACACTTCAGGAAAAAAATATTTTCTCTCCTATCTTTCAGCCAAAGCATTTTTAAAATAGACTTATTCATCATTCTGTGACAGCATTTAGAAAAGAGCATTTATCCAGTCTTCCAAAAGCCTGGTCAAATGATATATCATCCCTGAATATCATCCCATTTAAGTATTTTTATTAACCATACGGTAACTAAAATCACTGATTGTTATTCCACTCTTACATGGCAATCTAAACTGCCTTGAGTGATCTGTCTAACAGAGATAATTAGATATGTTTCATTAATATTTGCAAAAGGTTCTAAGGGCAAATACTGGATTAAGTCTGTTTTGCAAATGTGTTGCTTAGATTTCATGTTCTACATGCTAAAGAAAGAAGTTAAATGTCACTTGACTTACCAGAAAACAGGAATGGGAATGATCTGGTTTGCCACCATCTCCAATTCCTTGCTGGTTTACAATCTATCATATAAACTGTGCCCTATACACTCCTTTAAATATTTACCAATAGTCAGTGTAAATACATTTTGGATTACTCAATGCAGTGCTCTGGCTGCAAATTTGGAAATTAACTCCATTGCTGTAATTGTTAAGGGTCTTCTCTCTTGCAATTTGAATGTATAGTGCCTTTAGGTTTTTTGCCACAAATTACTTTTTGTTTTAAACATTTCTTGCTTCTTCATGGTGTCTATTCCCTCTTGATCTTATTTTTCCTGTATTAGACAAATCTATGTGTTCTTGTCTCCCCTAATTTTTTCCTTCACCAAAACCGTTCTAACAGTAGTTTCTGCATTTGTCACAGTTTGAATCCCCCCTCTCAAACATGTCTAGCTGCAATAAATAATACTTCCCTATCTCTACAAGCAGCATTTTTCAGTGACATACGCAAATGATGAAACTTGGATTTCTCTCAGCAAATCAGCTAATAAATCAAGATTCCTCTCTTCAGTCATTTTAACAATTAATTTTAGATCATTGGTAAGATTTTGTTAACAATCCTTAATATCTTTGTATAAAGAACACAGACAAACACAGTAAAATTCAGAGGTCCCCCATTCCTTTTAGAGCCACTGTAAGAACTAATTCATGCTAGTCTTCTGCAAACCTCACTACAGCCCTCTAGTTTCTGCTTTTTATGAAGTTCTCAATGTTGGTCAGTCCTTTTAACCTTTCCTTACACATCTGTTGCTTTTTTTGCAATGTATTTATGGATGTGGTTATTCAGTCTTCTTTAAATATGTAATACACTTTTTACAATTCTTAGCATCAGCAAGAATCACAGAACAAGCGCAGGAGATGTATGTATGTGTGTGTATGCACACAGACATGTCCCTCATACTCACACACTACTCTATGCCATCATGCTGAATCTTGAAACCACTCCTGACTTTTGCTGCCTCCCTCTCCTCTCACTCCAAGTTTTTATCCTGAGAATCCCCCCTAGTCTCATATATATCCACATTTAGCTCTCCAGAATAAAACAGTGCTTTTCAGATTTATTGAAAGCAGTAGCCTTTCTGTAATGCAGCCAATAGGCCACTTGCAAGTGCTGTCTTGCAAAGCTATCCCAAAATAATTTTACAGTAGCAAAGTCAGGCGCCAGTAGTGGCTTAGCTGTTGTAGCAGCAAGATCAGTCAGAGTTGTAAAACCTGTTTGAAAGGCCAAGTAAATTTTCAGATAGTCCATGCTAACCTTTATGATAGCCTAGGAGTGGCAGACAATCCAAGGAACTTCAAAACTCATTACGGAATAAGACATTGATTGGTCAGTGCAAGCACTGAAGTTTTACTCTTCCATGTAGCAGAAGCATTAAGCATTTGTGCTGTATTCTATGAAAATTTAGCCTAACACTTGACAGAAAATCATTTTTCTATCAATAATATTTATATTAAAATATTATTATGACTTTCAATTATGGCACAATACTTAGCCTGGTATCCAACATGTGGATCACTTAGCTTTTTAATTTGTCACTGAATGGTATTTATGAAAAAATTCACATTCAGTTCTTAAGCTTTAACAGAGATTTGGGGAGGAGAGGGTGACAGTAAATTCCTCCTCAAAAAATTCACCTAATCTTTCCATGCTTTAGCTTTGCAAGACACAATGAGAATAAAGTCAATGTCTTTCTAGCATCTGCTAATTAAAATGTAACCGCCTAGTACATGAGGATCCCAATTTTATATGGTAGACTTCCTGGGCTCCTGCAGTATAAACAAAAAAAAAAACCCAAAAAACCAAAACCAAACCAACCAAAAAAAAAAAAAAAACCCCAACAAAACAGTAACAAAAGAACAGCTCCAGTGACCAAAACTCAAAATTTTTTTAGCAAATTCCTCTGGAGGTTCAGCTGATCAATTCCTTAAATTTCATACTGCCAAACCTGGAGCATGGGCAGTCATGACATCCTTTCTAAGGCTGCCTGGGATATGCCAGCTCACTCTGAGTACAGCTTGTTCGAAAAGAAGCACATGGAAAAAATCAAGCCATCCAAGCAAACTTCCCCCTCTGAGCAGCTCTACATAAAGCCCTGTCCTGTCACTCTCCCTAACGGGGCCCAGACTTTCGGCACAGGGCTCAATTGCCAATGAAGTCACAGAGGCCAGGCTGAGAAACCAGCTGTGCATCTATTACACATTATGTTCAGGTGATGGGGTTCCTCCTTCAGAAACAGTGTTCCTGAAGGCTCATGCCATGAAAGCAGCTGTTTCTCTGATCTGCCCATTAGCTTGCACTTGCGTTAATTAATTCTAGTCAGGGAAACTAACAGGACTGTCTCAAATGGAGCTTGAGTATACTGATGTTGGGACTTCTCTCACCAGGCACTGTTCAAAGCCTTTTGGAAACTTCTGGCTAGTCATAGTGGGACACTGGGGAACCAAATCTTTTTCAAGACATAGCTACAATTTTGGCTTGTGTTTGAAGGCACTGAAACCCCTAATTTTTATATGTATATTTTAACTAAAAGGATTCCTGATTGGAAAGTTGCAACTCGTCAGTGTGCAACACCAACGCTGTGCTCTTATGGTTTTCTTCTGAGACAGATCATTAGCTCATACTTCCATAGGACGCTGTTAAAAGCGTGGAACTCCATCTTCATTGGATGCTGGCAACAGGAATCATGCAATACAACCTCTGAATGTCATTATTATGAGCTGCCAGAATCAACCCCTCGTGGTCTCTTCTGTACAGTTCAAGGCACTGACTGGATTAAACAAAACCAATAAACATGGCAGCAAGAAGAAAACATTGCACAAAAGGGCTTATAAGCCGGAACAGAAATATGAAGTATCACTTTAGACCCCAGGTAAAACTGTTGTTCACACCTGGTGAAGCCCAGGAAGTGCATCATCTAAAACAGCACTCCTCAGAAACTGTCCCTTATCTTTGAAGCTGTTTCTTAAGACACCCCCTCCATATACCCCTGACATTCTGGTTTACCTTAAGTTTCATCACTGTTTCAGTACTTCTTCCTTCTACATTTGCTGTATGTTTATGCCAGGAGCCAACTTTTACATGGGCTTCTGCTTTTTTTAAATGCTTAAAGGGTGCAGCCATAAACAGATATTCTACACTCATCCCTACCAAATGTGCTTGGTATTCATCTCTTCCTTTAGGAATGTACCAGTTACGATGACTTTTAGATATATCTGCCATATTTATAATGAATTTTTAACATACATTTTTCATCCCAAGATGTAAAGAAAAAAAATGCATCTCAACATGCAAGCATCTCAACGTGCAAGGAAGGACATTCTAACATGAAGTTTAGTGTCAGACAACTAGACAATTGAAGCAATGTCTCTTCATAAGAGCACTGCCAAAAAACCTGTCTCTTTACACACAGAGAACCAAGCTTATGCTTGAAATCAAAGGGAACCAAAGACATCCATGACTGTATAGATTCCCATAATCAAAAGCAGACAACAAAATGTAGTCTGACAGGGTAGGTAAATTCTAAATCCAATTGAAGAGGTACAGCTGTGGGTCCATCTACAACCTGATCTCATAAAATGTTTTCCAAGTGTCTTATTGCTATGCAAGGGTGGTAAGTCCATCCTGCTACCACGAATGGGAATAGCATGATTCCAAGACCAACCACAAACTAGTAAGCACCAGTGGTGGGAAGCATACACCTTTCATCTCAACATATTGTGAGCTCAAAATACTGAAAGAATATTCAGGATGCAGAAGCACTGCCTAATACAGGATGAAGAGCGACAGGATGAATCGTTTGTACACTGGGGGCAGCTCACTTCCACTTCCCACAGTTTGACAGAAAAGTATCAAGACAGGCTAGGAGACACGGGATTGCTCAGTCTGGAGAAGAGAAGGCTCCAGGGAGACGTTAGAGCAGCCTTCCAGTACCTTAAGGGGTCCTACAAGAAAGCTGGAGAAAGACATTTTACAAGGGCTTTCAGGACAAGGAGCGATGGTTTTAATCCGAAAGAGGCTAGATTTAGATTAGATATTAGGAAGAAATTCTTTACTCTGAGGGTGGTAAGGCACTGGAAGACGCAGGTTACTCTGAGGATGGTGAGGCACTGGAAGATACAGGCTGCCCAAAGAAGTTTTGGATGACCCATTGCTGGAAGTTTTCAAGGCCAGGCTGGATGCAGTGCTGAGCAACATGGTCTAGTGGAAGGTGTCCCTGTGCATGGCAGGTGCCGGTGGATTGCAACTGAGTGATCTTTAAGGTCCCTTCCAAGTCATTCTATGTCTCTAGGAACCAAACCAAAAGCCAATCTGAGAAAAGAAAAACAAACCAACCCTAAGCCACATAACTGAAAGGTGAAAACTACAGATGCCAGCAGATGTGAATTTCCATGCACATGAAAAAGCTAGG
This sequence comes from Donacobius atricapilla, assembly GCA_013397315.1. Lineage (NCBI taxonomy): Eukaryota > Metazoa > Chordata > Aves > Passeriformes > Mimidae > Donacobius > Donacobius atricapilla. Next base: position 112,567 of record WBMY01007388.1, on the reverse strand, counting down.
AATAGAGTCAGAGAGAATCAGAAAGATGTTAGGATTGATTAAAGCATCATCCTATGTCTCCACGGAATATCAGTGTGTCTATCTGCACTACAACTTCAGAATTACATGTCTCATTAAAAATATGACTTGATAGCAGAGCTGCAAATAACCTTCCCTCCTAAATGAACCTAAGATCACTTAAAATTAAAAGAAAAGTGGTGTTATTACGCTGTTAAATTTTTTAAACTATTGCAAGATTTTTCCAAGCTATTTGTATCCTATATAATATGCCTATCCAGATTTTAATTATGAAAGACTAAATAAATCCCCTGAGCAAATGCTTATTTGTATCTGTCTGCTAAGTTCCTACTTGTAATTCCAGCTAATTACTTCTCCTGTCAAGAAAATACTGTCAGAAGTCCCAAGATGCCACAGAAGTAGCTCAATCGCTTTCATTTTATGTCTCCCAATGTTTGATACAGAAAATGTAAATTTATTTGCCTACTGCTGGAAGAGCCAGAAATTTGAAATAATCCTTGCTCTGTCAGCATGTCTTTACCTTATGTGCTTAATCCCAGTTACCACGGAGACATTTAATTGCGCAGCAACAAAGTTTGATTGGTTTATTTTAAATTGAAGTTCTTCTGTGGAACGGTCCAGGATTCCAGCAAACTTGAGATAAACAGCTTTCAAAATATTGCAGTGAGTCATAATGTCGTCAGTGACCAGATTAATTTGAGTTCAGTAGAACTATTACTTTACCTGAATCAAATATATATATGACAAAATATACAAAATATAAGGATTCTTAGAATTATGTTTTGGAGCTGAGAATTTTGAGTCTAATTAGGCAGTATTTTATTGTAAGAAGGACAATTAAAAACTAAATGAGAATTAAAATTCAGTAAATTTTGGTAGTATCGTCTTTCTAAAACAAATTATCTTTCTGTTCTACAATATCAATCCAGACAAGAACCTTACACAGGAGGCTTATACTCGATTTTCTTTACAGAAAACTGTAAATATATTAATATGAGAGAAATTAATCCAACAGGATGAATTAGGCTTCCTAGGTGCTGGCTTTCACACACATCAGCATGCAGTTCTTTAGTATATGAATGTCTGCTGGAAATATGGTATTTCCTGCCATGGCATAACACATTAGGTAACTCATTTTAAATTCTGTACATACACCATGATGAGCTGGTACACTTAAACTGTGCTGTTTAAACAGCATCAATATAGTCTGCTAACTCTCATGTTTTGTTTTTTTTTTTCAGCTCTATAACCCAGCTCCAGCACATTTTTTTTTTTCTCAATGTCATAAGTGCAGCTCTAGGGTAAGTTTTCACCTAGCCTTTGCTGTGAAAGGTCTCAGTTCCATCACCAGGTATCAGAGACAGCTTTGCCTTACTTAATTTTTCAAGCTCATGGCCACTAAGGCCCCATGTACATGCTGCAGAAAACACCTTTTAGGTGTTTCTAGGGATGTATTCCTCTCTTTATTTTTTACATAGCCTGGTTTTATTACATATGCAGAGTCACTGTGTTTGCATCAATTGGGATACCAGCACGTGACCCAAGATAAGATTTAGCTTCTTCTTAGAAACCACTACCACTCTTCCAATCACTTGCATGGCTTTGTAGAACCAGAACTTGACACTTTTAATCTCAGTTCTGCAGGGACCACAGCATTTTACAAGAGAGATGCTTGAAAAAACAGACTCCATTGGGGACTATCATTCTCACACAAACTGTTTATAAGAATTAATTTGTTTTACACTCCCAGGAAGGGTATCTTGGTGTACCAAAGCAATGCTTCTACAAAAGCATTTACATACTTCAATTCACAGAAGAGCTGCTGTTATTCCATACCAAACACCTACCTAGAACACTGTGTACTCCAACAAGACTTAGGATTTAATCTTTGCACCTCAGTGTTAATGTACTCAGTGATCTCGGGTTAGGGTACTCTGATTTTTTTTTTTTTTTCTATAGAGGTTCTGCTCCAGAAGTGTTATTCCTTCCTCATCTCCCTTCAAACACCAAAGAGTAACAGTATTCAGGATGGAATACTTCTCTGAATTTCATCATGTCCCAATCCAGTTTGTGTTTGGAGAAAACACAGAAGACTAGCTCAGAAACATTGGATTTGCTGTAGCAGAGGTCCGCAGTATTATTCCCAGTACTCCACTTAGGTATAATCCATCCAGGCAACCCAAGGCAAATGACTGAGCAAAAGCTTCTTCTCTTCTGAGGAGTCTCACCCACATTCACACCTCCTCGTATAACCCCCCTCACCTTTCCAGTGTGAGAAATACTCTTGGTTCAGCCAGTAAGGGTTCTATGTGTGTGTGCAGAGGGGACTCAAAAACTGCAAGCCAGAAGAGAGGGAGGGAGCCATGCTGCTGTGACTAGCTCCTGAATTACAGCACACTAACCAGGTTAGGTACAGCTGCCTTACAATGCAATGAACTCTCCATTTTTCCATGCTCTAGTTAAAATAAAACAACCCCACAAACCATCATCTCCTTGCTATCATACCCTCCATTATAACAATGATTTATCCCAGCCAGTATTAACATCACTTTGTCTGTCATATTTATGACTGCCATATTTATGGCTTGAGCAACATCTCTTTGTGAAGGAATCACAATTGTTAAATCATCCTCTCTTTTCCGGAGGTTGAGCTGATTTAGCAATACTTTCTTTTTCACCATACCTGAGTAGTCTCTAGGCAAACCACTGACATAACAGGTTGCTATATAATTTTCCTTCTGCTCCCTTCTAATCATTCAGGTTTGCTTTAAACAGTCACCTGTACTTGTGTATCCCTGCTGCTGCTCATCTTTTCTAGACCCACTCCCCCTTCCACCATATGATCCTGTCCTTGAGTAGGTCAAATCCTTAAAAACAGAAAGCAAATTTGTATGCAGTCTGAAAGAAGCAGAGTAGCACTCTTTCTCTAATAGCATACTATTCATATCAACCGTCCATATTAGTGACAAGGGAATTAAAAAAAAAACCAAACCCAAAAAAACCAAGAAAAGAGATAGAAAAAAATTAAGGATTGCCATACCAATTAGACCTGTTGTCCACCTGGTCCAGAATTCTTTCTCTGACAGCACTCAGTACCCGCTTCAGAGGAAGGTGCAAGAAACCTTGTAATTATAGAATAACCTGATTAATACAGGAAGTTTCGTCCTAGCCCTAGGCAGTCAGCAGCTGACTCACCCGCTTGTCTGAAACATAAGATTTTATATCTGCTCTAATTTTTTTAATCCTATGTAATTTAATAGTGAAAGTCCTATTACAGATGTACTTTGCAAATGTACATTTGAATATTATGAAGCATTTTAGGCTTTACTGTAACCTGTAGCTGAGAGTTCTATTTGCTAATTATATAGGTTGTACTATTTTTATCACTGTTAAACTGCCTACCATTCAATCTCATTGGATGTCCCTTTCAGGGACTCGGGAATAAGTGGGCCAGAGAGTGTGATTCCACTGCCTTTTTTCCCCTTGGCATCTCACCTGGGAGCAGAGATGCCCAAAGAGGTGCATGGCAGTCAGCCTTTGGCTTGAGGCACTGAACCAGCACAGGGGCTGCCTCCACTCACAGCCCTCGCCCGAAGGAAAGGTGCCCTGCACAAGTGATGAGTGCCCTCATGAGCAAAGCAGTAGCAGCTGTGCTGCTCATATTTTTGTGAATATCACCTAAGTCTCCTGCGACATTGTTTCTGTACTTAGAGATGAAAGAATGCAATGTGCTCAAAAAAGTGCAATACAATATCATACCTACAGGGCAGAAGGTGGCTCCCGTGACTTCAAACTTTCATAATGGCCTTATGTACTATGGTAGTTTTAAGGTAAAATAACAGCAGCCTTTTCAAAATCCAGGAAAGTGAACAACACAGTAACAACAATCAAGGCTTTTACTACAATTACTTATATCTGTTGATGGTTTTCAGAACCTTCCAACAGAGCAAACACCTACAGAACACATGTACAAGAAGGTTGGAGTAGGGTAGACATAACAAAAGAAAATAACATATTAAAAGAAATTGCTGAATGGTCTGATCATCTTCTGTGCTTATTTATTTTGAAGTAAACTGCTTAGTAGGCTGTGAGCCTCAGTTTGGCATCTGGTATAAACTAGTGGTCCTTAATAAGCAGGATGCTTGACTGATAGGCCATTAATACCACCAATGATTGTGTTGTATCATTCCACATTGCTGGCCAGCTATGAGAACTGGCTGTACCAGCAGGAGCATGCAGGCCAGACAGGATGCATGCAACAGGCACAGAGGTGAACTTTCAGAAAACATAACTGAGTTCCTCTTCTAAGCACAGCAGACACTAAAAGAATAAGATGAAGACTACTAAAGAAAATTTAGGTATTTGAGTATGGAAGAAAATCATAACATTGTTTTATTGCCAAGAATGTACCATGTATGCTTTGGGAATTTAGGATGTTGTGAGCTATACTGGTCATCAAAGAACACAAACATGTTACCTCTATTTTCTGTACAGGGCAAAAACTGACATTTAAGAATTTCATGTTTCAGGAATAGCACAGCTACTAAGCCAAACAAGGACAACCTAAATGTAATGATTTCACAAGCCAAAAATAATGGAGATGATATATGCAGGATAAAATACCTTGGAGAAAAGTATTAAGCTTGCCAGATAGACCTGGAAGAAGTCTAGAATAGTTTTTTGACACTATATACAAAAGCACTAGTAAACAACAAGGCACTCTGGATAACAAAATATGATGTGACACAGAGTCATTTAGGTTGGAAAAGACCTCCACGTCCAACCTTTGACCGATTATCACCTCGTCAGCTAGACCATTCCACTAAGTGCCATGTAGAGTCATTTCCTGAACATCTCCAGTGATGGTGACTCCTGGGCAGTGTATTCCAATGTTTAACAACCCTTTCCATGAAGAAATTTTTCCTGATGTCCAACCTGAACCTCCCCTAGGGCTGATTGAGGCTATGCCCTCTCGTTCTGTCACTAGTTGCATGGGAGAAGAGGCCGACCCTCTTCTTGCTATAACTTTTTCTCAGGTAGTTGAAAAGGGCAGTAATGTCTCCCTGCAGTCTTCTTTTCTCCAGGCTAAACACCTCAGCTCCCTCAGCAGCTCCTCGTAAGTTTCAACTCTGTAGACCCTTCACCACCTCTGCACAGGCTCCAGCACCTCAATGTCTTTCTTGAAGTGAGGAGCCCAGAACTGAACATAGGATTTAAGGTGTGGCCTCACCAGTGGCCAGTACAGGGGGACAATCACTGCCCTGGTCCTGTTGGTCACGCTATTTTTGATGTGGCCCAGGATGTTGTTGGCTTTCTTGGCCACCTGGGCACACACCAGCTTATGTTCAGCCTACTGTCAACTAACACCCTCAGGTCCTTTCCACTGCCCTGCTTTCCAGGCACTCTCCCTAAGCCTGTAGTGCTGCAGGGAGTGTTGTGATTGAAGTGCAGGAGCCGGCAACTTGGACTTGTTCAACTGTCCCTGTCTGACCATGCAGGAGCCACCGTGTCACATTCACACCACCTAAGCTGGGACCAAGGCTCCTTCACAGCTACACACCCCACACTCATAGTCAGACCAGGTTTCCTTAACAGCTTGACCCCAAGTTTCCCATAGCAGAGTCTCACAGGTCTCGATGCTTAAAATAATTTAATCATGGTGCAATAACAAAATAACAGCTTAAGCTGGATGCCTCTAAGGAGGGACTCTCAAAAAAGGAAACCCAGGCTTTTATATCCTTACAGTCTAAGCACAGGGAAGTCTGGGATCCTTGGTTCCTGCTGTGTCTCTGGCTGGGCCACAGGTCCTCGTGCCCTTTGTTATGCAAAGGGTTGGCAGTTCATGGCCTCTTGCCTGCAGTGCCAGCTCCCACCCCACAGAGCTCAATCTGCAGCTCACACTGCAGCTGCACATAGAGCTACCTGCACTGAGTGTATTCCTCAACAGAACCTCACACCACTGGCCTTACCCCATTGATCCAGCCTGTCAGATCCCTCTGCAGAGTCTTCCAACCTTCCAGCAGATCAACACTCCCACCCCACTTAGTGTCGTCCACGAACTTACTGAGAGTGCCCTTGATCCCCTCATCCTGAGCTTCAATAAAGATATTAAACAGGACTGGCTCCAGTACTGAGCTCTGAAGAACCCCACTAGTGACTGGCCTCCAACTGGATGTGATACCATTTAGTACTATTCTCTAGGCTCAGCCATCCAGCCAGTTTTTAATCCAGTCAAGAGAGCACCTGTCCAAGATGTGGGCTGCCAGCTTTTCCATGAGACTGCCATGGGAGACAATATCAAAGACTCTGCTGAAGTAGCAAGTAGCCTACACCCTCAGAGTTTCCCTCATCCACTAGGTGGGTCACTTAGTCATTCAACTGCTCTAGCAACCACATCATAGTAACATAAATAAAATTCAGAAAGGGTTTTGACAAGTATTACTCTCCCAGTTCTGCCGTGCACTCTGGAGACTGACCCATGGCTTCAAGCCAGGCAGTAATAGTGCTGCAAGCTTTGATCTCTGGGTGTGCTTCCTTTAATTTCTTGCCTGAGATCACAACTGTTTGCTCAGTTTGTTCCAGACTGGAGCACAGAAGCAAGGTAATATGCACAAAGTACAGATGGCTGGGGTCTTTGGAGTCAAATAGGGAGCAAACCAAAGTGGAAACATAGACAGACCCCATCATCCTCTCCCAGGCAATAGCAAGAATAAGTAAACACAAGCAATAAAAATAATAAAGCAAAATAAAGTAAATACAACCAATAGCACCTCTTGCAAACAAGGATATGGCAAGGATATGGAAACTGACCTAACCAACTCCTCTATCTTGAGAATCTAGTAACTACACCTTAGCGGAACAAGTGTTACTTAAATTCGCATGAGAAGGGCTACACTTTCTTTCAGCTAGTTTTATTTCACATTCTCTGGTCTTTATTTGAATGACAGAAACCAGATCAATGAAAATACCAAAGTATCTTGTTCCTTAGGAATTAAACAGCAATAAGAATCAAATGACATTTGAAGGCAGTGAATGTTGCTTCAACTTGCCCCTTAAAGTGCAGTTGCAGGACAGCTTAAGAGAATCCAACTGTGTTACAACCCTATTCTCAAACCAGTCAGATATTTCAGTTTGGCAGCAATGCTGTTCATCACCTGGTGTTAGCCATGGTCTGAGCAGGAGGCTCAGGACGCTGACCTTCAGAGGATTCTTCCATGCTAAACTATTCTGCAGCTTCATCAGACCATGCAAAAGACTGGCTTAGAGCAAAACTGACATAAAATTTATTGCTTTCTCCATAAGATTGACTTTTTATTAGCTTTTGCCTGTTTATTTCCCTCTATCAACTTCCCTCTAGATCTGACAAGCAGCAAGATTTCCACAAGGGAAAGGACAAAAATGTACAGGTCCAAAAATCAGTAAGATCACAGCAGTGGCAAAAATAAGGACCTAAAATTGCCATGAGGTTAAACCTTTTGTACACAAAATCAGCCAAAACCTTCTGCTCCACATACTATCTCTCTGGAATACTATATTTACCCAAAACTATTTTTAATAAGTGTCATGCTTTTATCAAAATTAACATTACAGAATTTCTCATAATCATATGAGACACAGCAAATATACTAAATGCAAATAAAACATTTAGGACTTTAAAGGGGTTAAATATACCATATTCAAATTATTTCATATTAAAGGTCCAGCTCAATACAGCCCATGGAGTACAGAAATGTACCGGAAGAATACTAGATGCTTGCCATCTTCCCATACTGAAATGTATTACTTATCTCATAATACTATTTCAAGTAAAAGGAGCAAGTTAAAAGGGAATGGGTGAAGCTCTGAAACTTTAATTTACCATGGCCCAAACTTAAGAAAAAATATTTTAGAGGTTTGCAACATGACCTTGGTAGTGCCATCTGTACAGAAGAGATAATGAATTGATAGCCACATCTGAAAACATTTTGATAAGAGATTCCTCTCACACTTTTACAAAAGCACGGCCTGGTGATGGAAGCTACCCCGATTAGCTCATGTCATAAGGGCTTTCAGAGATTTGAAAGAAATCAAATTTGCTTCAGCAGAAAGAATAAACATCTCTTCCCATTCATGCCTTAAAGCATAATTACATTTTATTTCACCAGAAGATTCTCCTGGATTCTCTATTCCTCTCACAATTTCAAAATTACAACATGTCTGCTTGCAGCTGACTGGATATGTACATATGGCACAAAGTAGATTATTTAATTAAAAAGCAGTTAATGTCGCTATGAATTATGTTACTTCCTTGTACAGAACTCATGCATACATTTCATTGTGATAATACCTGGTTTATACATCTTTAATCAAAACCAAGCAAAGTATTTGAATTGCTTTTTCTCCTTTGGTGTGATGCGATTTGTTAATCTGCATGGCTATAAAAAGCCTTAGAGACAATAAAAAATGCTGTCTTGTTGATCTCTCTCCTATCTTTATTGGCATAACTGTCAACAGCCATCTCACTATATCATTCCTAAAATCCAGGTGTGAAAATGAAGGAAAGAAAATTAAATTCTGTTTTTATTTATATATTTCTCATGTAGCGTTTGCAAAACCAGTTCTTTTGAAAGTCAGAGAGAGCTTCTCTGCTAAATAACCATCACTGTAAGAACAGATATTAGGCACACCTCCACAGAGGAATCGCTGGCAATCCACTGGTTCCATTTAGTCTTTGGTTATTCTTCTAAAACCAAGATATATGTGATGGATCTACCCAGTCACACTGTAGTAGCCACCTGGGCTGATGCTCCCTGCTAAGGGTGGATGGACTCAGCGCAGCAGTATGTGGTTCCAAACGGATTCCTGATTTCATTCTGTTTCCAAAAGTACTAGCTTTTAATGCATTCCTGGGGAGTGTCATTTCATGTAAGATGCATTACTACTCTGGAAGCACATCCGTGCACGTGCTACAGCCAGTGCTGTTGCTTAAAAACATTTGATACTATATGAATATGTGCTATAGGAATATGTACCATAAACCATGCAATGTGTAGGTATGTAGCAGTGTTCAACTTGCACCTGAAACTGCTTTGAGATTCTGGTGGGTTGGAAAGTCTGTCATAAAACATCAAAGGCTTCTGCAGATCAGTTTCTACAGTGGCCTCATGCTCTTTACCTCTCAGAGCAGACTATTTTTCTCCGTGTAGAATTTTTCTCCATTCTATCCACACACAGAGAAAAATGGAAGAAAGAACAGAGCCCAAAAGGGAATGAAAAACAAGCGCCTTGTAAGGGCATGAGAAAAAAACCCAAACCAACCACCCCAAAAACAAAACAACCACAGGCTTAATATTACTTAAGGCATAATCTGGCACTCCCTGTTATGGATTTTTGATTCCTAGATGCAAATTTCTCAATGTAAGAGAGGGATGTGGCACTTCAAGGTACTAATGTACTAAAAGCCATTCCAAAAAAATAAACAAAATAGTCATTAGCTACAGTTGATGAAAGATTGGGAATAAACATTCCCAAATTCCAAAATTAATGAGTACTAAGACACTGCATTTTGTAAGCCACAGCTGTTGACAGCTACACAACAAGCGCAGCATCCCATTATGTGACCAGCGAGAAAAGAGAAGCAATCAAATGTAGTGCCTGTCCTCAGAATCAGGATATTAATCCTTCAAATGAATCTCATTCACACAGACAAGAGCATACCAACAGTCTGCAGAAAATAAGAATGAGACGTACAGGCATCTTCACTAACTCTAGTGACAGAAACAACAGTCTCACATCTGCACAGTACTTTGGAGGCTCACCTGTACTTCTTGACAAGCCTAATTAACTCAGGCAGAAAACCTAAGCTAATACAGTTATGATGTGCTTGGCATTCAGCTTCACATTGTCCATCTTTCAGACATCCAAAGCAGGACATATACTTGTTGAAACAAGAAAACAACATTTCAAAGTCAGTTTCTGAGCCCTCATTAACCCAGAAAATTTGTTCCAATTTGAACAAGTCTGAAATTTCTCTAAATCTTGAAAGCCTTCAGGTCACCAGGCTGCTACAAATCTTGCTTTGGTTTCAAAAGCAAATGTCTCCTAGGAAGCCAAGGCAGACTCCATGGGTCAAAGGGCTTGGGAAGCAAAGCACGTAACAGGGATCTTCAGTCTTATGCTTTACAATTCTTTTTTTGCAGTTGAAGGATCGTGAGAGAATTAAACTTTTAACAGTCAATTAAAAATATGTTACTTCTACTCTGTGTTTAAAGAATTCTAATTCTCAACCATTACTTTTTCAAGTACCTGCATGTTTCTAAATAGGTTGATAAAGACAAAAAATAAATAATAATTTAAAAAACCCAAAAGTTCACAAGAACAGAATTAAAATACTAACCTTAAAAATGAAATGTAAGCTAAAGAAACAAATGCCAAGGAGCCAATGGCTCTGCTGACCCACTACCATCACCCCTTTTTAGTGAGGAAATTCCAAGGCCATCTAAGAGCACATTTGCTAGAACAGCAAAATGTATTTTATCCAAGGCACCTCAGTGATTTAAAAAAATAATTATGCACAGTTTACAATGGGAAAAGAAAAGCCAATTATGTTTACAATTATATCATACACATTGAGATTTATTTTTTAAACCAGAGCTAAAAATGATGGGAAACCTAAGAATTAGTATATTTAGTATACAGGTTCCAAACATATGCTTTCTTATTATCAGTATAATGAATATATTAGACAAACCAAAAGACCTCACACTGATGCCTTGGAGTGGCTAACTAAAGCAGAGGCTGGACAAAATTAAGAGAATAAAAGTGGTTATTTATTAAAGGCCTTTAACAGGTACACCGTGGGCAGTTAAAAGCCTCCAGGGGGCTTCACCCAAGATGGATGACAGTCATAAGTTTTTCACACAGTTAAAAGTTTGGTCCATTTATAAATGAGGGGTTAATCCTCCAATTACAGTTTCAGGTAATGAAGTCATTTACCCCAAGTTTGCTCCCTTCAGTGTTGTTTCCATCTCTCGGGGCCTGAGACAATAAGGTGTCCTTGAGTTTCAGGCCTAGAGAGGAACTGTTTTGTCTGAATAAAATGGGAGAACAGTAGCTGACAGGCTGTAGAGTTTTATAGTTATATACTAAAACAGTACAGGATCTGAAAAATGTAAAAGCTAAATCCTAAGGCATCAACATGGCAGAGACAGAAAAGAGTTGGAAGTCTCAGTCAGAACTGACCTTCAGCCTCATTCTTTAAACATGGCATTTTTATTTTTTATTTATCTTTTGTTAATGACCTTACTTGTAATTCTCAAAGAATTACAGGTCCTTATATTATCAACATTTTCTTGAGCAAATGAAGCAACCAAGTACCAAAGCAGTGCAGAAAGCACAATCTGAGCTATCCCTGTGCCATAAATCAAACCAATGAACATTAACCACATAGGGCTGAAGCAGGAATTAGGATTCCAAGGCGATACAGTTGAGAGCGGGGCTGCAGTGCTGTGCCCCACACTGCACAGCACAACCCGGCCCACTTACCTGATGAAGTAGTCTCTTCCATCTCTGTTTGCCGTCATCTCCCATCCATAAGGTGTCCCCTGGTTCAAGCTCCAGGTCCCTGAAGGGTGAGGCCAGCCTGAAGACTTATTCCTGTGGCTGTAATTTTGGAAAATGTGGAGGGGAAAAGACAGGGGGGAAAAAAAAGTTATTTCTCTCTTGTACTTCATATGATTCACTTGACATCCAAGTACTTTCACAGTTGTGAAATATAGAAGCAAAACCCAGGCAAGGGAACAGAGGTTAGAAGATCTATTTACATTTATGATATTCTTTCAGTCAGTAGAAAGATACACTGTCATTTCTAGGAGTCTGAGTTCAAACTTTTGGTTGGTGAATCTGTCATTCTCCATCAGTCCCACAGACACATTGCTAATTTTCAGTAGTTTTTAATAAAAGGAACGGAAAGCATTTTCATTCATCACCATTCCTTGTTCAAATGCCAGCTCTCAGCACAGTTTTAGGGAAAAAAAAAATCCATCAAATCAAACCACCCACTATGTCACTGCAGATCACACACACAGTGTAACACCGGGCACAAGAAGGAGCATCAACCTTCTCTCTGTTAGGAAACCATTTTTTGTTTCTTGTGCTGGAATGAAAGAAGGCCATGACATTGCTGCATAACATGCTAAATTGACTGAGTGTAAATCTTCTTGCACTTGATCATTACCCATTAAGTTCTCCCACCAAATAACCTTTAAAAGGCTGCAGCATCTCTGAGCCCACACACTTATATCCTACTGCTCCAGCGCACTCTGCTGGTATTCCCACTCCCAAAAAAGGGCCCAGTAGCACTTCCAAGTGACAGTGTTTCCCCACTAATCTGAAATATTTTGTGAGGTACTTTCTACTGACTCCATACAAAAAGAAAGAAGAAAAAAAAAAGATTCAGCTAGCGAGGATTCATCATAGTTTCCCACAGGAATCCCCAGAATTTGCACACATGCTTTTCCCCTCACTTGCCGGGATGAAGCTAGATATTACTGAACATTCCCACTTTCTGCTGTGGGACTTAAGAGGTTCAGAAGACAACAAACAAGCCTTTAGCAAAATTAGTCAAGCCACTAATATCTATGTACAATCTGAAAAAGGGAAAGAGTAGGAAGAGGAGGCAGGGCCACCAACAAAGCTAAAGGTCAGCTAAGAGCATGTGACAGGCAAATAGTAATAAGCAACCAACACTGAACACAATCTGAAATTTTGACATGAAAACCAAAACCACACAAAATAAGAGCATGGTGTGACTTAGTTCTCTCCCCCATTTCTGTCTTTTCTCCACCCATCAAATATATTACAGCTTAGTTTTATGTGCTAGATTTATTTAAATTCGAATTGTAGCATGGAATTCACTACCTCTTGTCACAGATAGAGACATAAGAACTTCTTTTGTCTAGAGAAACAGAGCACAATGTAACCTGACAAACTCTCCTGAAGGAGCAGAATTGGTCTCCACGGACAACTCAACAACTGATTGTAAATTGCTAAATTCAATGAAGTTGTGCATAGTTAATCTTTCCCAAAGGAGGAATGTATTATTAAAAACAAACTAGCTGCTTCACTCTCCCCCTCCATTTCAAGGATTAATCACAACTGAGAAAAATATGGTGCTTCAAAATATAATTTACATGTAAAGTAGAGCATTACAATGGAATGCTAGGTATCATTTGGTTTATCAATTACATTAAGTACTCTGTCTTCAAGGAGAAGAAAAACATTTCTGTTAGCATATTCAAACACTGGTATTTGCCATAAGGCATGGCTTAAGTCTAATATTGCAAATGCTAGAACTCTTAAAAAAATTACAGTTCTTCAAGGCTAATCAAACATATAAATGTCAGATATGCTACACTACCCCAGATAAATACAACTAGTCCACTTCTGATCCAAGAAATTGATTAGAAAACAGTCATACAAGGAACAAATCCAAAATACTTTCAACACTCTCTCTTGCGGTTTCTTGTTAAGCTGAGCATAAACATTCCTTTTTCTCCATATGCTTGAAAGACAAAGAAAGAGTTCCTTCCTTTAGACAGGAGCCATTCTACAATGTGAGAATGTCAGCTTAACTACCTCTACAGGCTTCAAATAACACTTCAGAGCATTTGGAATGCTAACCACTGTAGTTAACTAAATACACTACAATGTAACCTTTTTTATCAAGACTGTATAAATGGATACCCATCCATTCAACAGTTTTCATTTTAATTAGATGTGTTTCAAAAACCCTGTGCTGTAGCTTCACCATCTGTTAAATGGATACAGTGACATTTAAATTCCCAAGTAAAGTACATCAAACTATCAGATAATTTGTAGGAGCATAGTGATGATGATCAATATTATAACTCTCAGCATTCAAATTAAGGGCTCATCTTTGTATGAGTTATGGGATTCGTGGATTTTAAAGTAAATCTAATTCCCTTGAAAACTTTTTTTGAACCCTTAAAATATTAATGGTGTCAGAACCATATCATATATGATGGGTAGTAACTGTCCTACTTAACTATAAATACGTCTACATCTGATCTACTCCTCCAGACTTTCTTACAATCAGTGGGATACAAATTAGCACTTGAGACACTGGATGCACATACATTAGATGTGTGTAAATTCACAGTGGCTCCACAGGGAAAAAAGGTATCATTTTTTCCTATAGCTATTGTGCAATTCAATAAGCATGTCATAACAATAAAGCAAGGTCTTGACACTCAGAGGGGGCTAGGATTCCCAGCTGCCTGTACAGTCTGAAAAAAGGAGCAAGTGAACTGCATATTTTTCTACACCTCCCTTCACTTGTTGAATATAATTCTGCTTGTCTACAAGAATTCTGTTCAGTAGCCACTATGACAGGAAAAAGATGGCAGAGAGAAGATAATGCCAGAAATTATAAGCAAGTCAGGCATTTCACTTTGGGGACGAACAGAGCCATCTTGGTAATCTTTAAGTTAAGAGAATGCCTTAGTGGTGAGGAAGAACATCAGGCCCTCAGAAATCCCAGTCCAAATCCTTCCTCCATGCTGGTGATCTTGGGTAAATCCCTCAGCTCATTCATCACCATTTGCCATTTCCTTCCTGCACAGGCAAGCAGGAGCACACCAGGACTGCCTAGGTTTATGGAAGACTTGCACATTTACAAAGACCAAAAAGACAAAGAAAATGCGCCTTCTGCTTCAGCAAGCCTGGCAGCAGTGGCACTGCTGTTACTCACTGCCTGCTGTCCATCACCCTCCCTGCCTGCTCATGGCAATGGGACTGGCTGCTGGAGAGCCTTTTGGAGCACAGCTCTTAGATGTCAAACTTCACTGTGAAAGCTAGGCCAGTATCATGCCAGCAGAGGTCTGAAAACAAGGCAGATTTTAGCTAAAATATCCCCTCAACCTACTTTTGATATACTTGCTGCAGAAACATAAAACCTGATCTCTCCAAATCGCTTCACATTAAACAATCAGTTCATTAAATCACCGAAGTGGTAAGTGCTGAAGTGGTCTGTAAGGAATCAGTGTGCCCTGTGGAGGGACATTCTAATTATGCAACAGCTCTGCCATAGCAAACATCTTCAGGTCTGCCTTTTTTATGCCCTGTGCTTGAGGAATGACCTGAAACATGAGATCATATGTCAAGTCTCCTGCACTGTATCAGTGATATGCTCTTTATGTGATATGCAGAACATACTCAGCATAAACCATGCCTTGGCAAGAAGTGCAAATCTATAGTAGTATCCACTTTTTTAAAGACCAAAACTAGAACAGTTTGAATGTTTAAAGCATACTATTAAAGCCTAATGTCCAGAGTAGTTCATATGGTGTTAATGATGAATGCAGAAAGCAATACCATTTCTACTTTCAGAAGTGGAAAAACCAAATGTTTGAACAGGTTGAAAAATTCAATTAAAAAAAAAATACCTACCAAGTCAGCCAATAAGTATATAGTATTGTCCAAAACCTGTTTTTTTTAACCAGCAATTGGAGATTCCTCTCAATAGGTCTTTGCTATAGAAATTTTGACAGACTTTTTAAC
Source organism: Donacobius atricapilla (assembly GCA_013397315.1). Lineage (NCBI taxonomy): Eukaryota > Metazoa > Chordata > Aves > Passeriformes > Mimidae > Donacobius > Donacobius atricapilla. The sequence goes on along the minus strand of WBMY01007388.1, from coordinate 96,991 downwards.
TGTGCCATCTCTATAGCCCAAGCCTGTAAATTTTCTTATAAATGTAGCGCTTCCCTGAACTAGTGGAAATTAAGCTCTCAGGCTGTAATTTTGAAACAGCATAAACTGGCACTGACACAAAAACAGTATTCTCATTCTCCCAGCGTCACCTGCTTCACATCACAGTTGCTCCAGTGCCAATGAAAGTAAACTGGTTCACCTGAAAATTAACAGCTATTTTTTTTCCATTCAGATTCATCTCTACTTACTCCATTTCCTCACAGATGATCACATGGCAGCAAAAATGAATGCTAGAACAAAATCTGCATTCCTCAGATAGTTCTTAGGCAAAGACAAGACAGAAAACACTCAGTTAAATGAAATATCCCAATTGTATTTAGCATCCTTAATGTCTTATGGAGCACAATACTCAGTACACGGTTGGGGCATGTCTTCCAAAATGTTCCCATCAAAGCTCCCCTTGAAAACTCCCCCTCCACACAACTACAAAAAAAACCCCCATAGTTTTATTTTCCTCTGCCTTATTTTCTTCCAGTGTTACTTTTAGTCTGTTAGCTCACAGACTATCAAAAACTGAAATTATCCACAGTTTCTGACAAAAATCTTCATAATTGTTTCAAATTTCTGTACATGGAACCATATGGAACCAAATGATTTTCCTAAATATAAATAATTTGATATATGAATATTCTATGCATACTTTCTCTTTAGGTATTAGTAACTTTTTAAGCATCTACCTTGGATTTCCTCAGTTGGATTAAAATAGTGGAAGGATTATGTTCTAATCTTCTCTTATAGCCATCCCTTGAACTGCTGCAACTGAGGTGGATGGCTGAAGCTACAGAACGTTTATTATGGGGTTTCACATTATAATGCACACATTTGGATATTCAATGTCCTGGAATAATCTTTTTCAGCATCTTGATGTTTCTCATAGTACTTCCTCATGTACAGGAATTCTTTTTTCCTGAAAAAAAAAACTGTCTGCAGGGGCATCAGTGACTCACACAAGGCCGACCATGTAGCACGAGCAACTCAGCACTGCTGGTGTCAATACGCTGGTTTCCTTTACACTACCATATGGAGAAAAACTTCTGAATTTCGAATCTTGCCGTGTAGCCTGGCTTCACTTCAACTCTCCATTGGTACAAAAGCCAATTCTCTGCTTCCCACACACCAATACATAAATCAGTCCCTCTCCCGCCCCTCATAAAAGAAAGACATCCTGAACAAAAGCCACACTGCACTCCCAGAGTTGTTTATGAAGGACACACAGCTCCATAGCACAGAGGCAATTCTAGCCACAACAATCCCAAGGAGGTACCAAAAGGAACACCAGAGATAAAACATTTTGTATTATTAGTTTTTAAAAGCAAGAACACTACACCTGAAGTATCTGCAGGGCATGTCTATCTGCAAATAGGAAACATTATTGTGACACAAGTGGAGTTCAGTAACCATCTCTATGATATCTTTGCCTTGGGAATGATAGCCTTCTTTCTCCATCCAGTTCTCACCGTCTCCTGTCCCAGAAGACTACTGCAATACTTTTACCTCCATCCTACCACTTTGACTTGAAAAAACGAGAAATGAAAGTTTTAAAGAATGTGTAGAGAAACTATCAAAATCAATCATTATACCCTGCTATTGAAACTCTCCTGAGGGGCACACAGATATGATGGACAACAGTTTCTGAATGCAAGATCAAGGACACTGAAAGACTTCTTGTCTTTGTAGAGATGAGTCCTATAAATCCCTAGAGAAGTAGTCCTACCAGAAACACAGTAGAAGAAAATTAACTGCCCCAGACACCCTCTGCTGCAGTGAAAAACTTAATTCACACTGGGTCTCTTATTACTAAACCACATAAGTACAGAAGGGAACCCTAATAACTTCAGATATCCTTCATCTTCCATAACCCACATGCTTTTAAATCTCTTGATGGGTAAGAATGCAAAAGGATTTTAATCCTCATCTAAATGTGTGCTATTTTTGAACTTGTGTGTGTCAGTTAAAAGAAATTTGATGAGTATCATCCCACAAATGAATTTAGAGTTTCAAGCTTGTAATTAACCAATCACTAAATCTGGAATCTTTGTCCAAGGCTGTTTTACTTAATCATAAGAACAAAATGGTAGAAATATATTAGTGCCCTTTGACACCTGTCATTCTCAATAATTCTGCAATGCAGCCATGCTCTAGTCAAAGGCAGGATAGGTTGAAGGTAGTTAATGTATTCTTTAGGCTTGTCTGAAATTTTCTCCCTGCATCATGCAATATCAGGAAAACGCTAATACTATTCAGAAAATAAAGGCGTTTACCTGTCTTGTACCTTGTGTTAGTTTTTCTATTTTCCTAGTACGGTCTATGAACAAAACCAGGCTGCCTTGCACCAGTTGTTCAGAAATTGTCTCCAGCTCAAAGTTTTTCTTTCTTAGGCATTAACTATCCCCCAAACTCTGGCTGAAGCAAAAAAAAATCCAAACTTTTTTCTCCTGTCCTCACCTTCCACCACAGATGCTCTGAATTATTCACAATTTCACCAAGTACCACTCATTCTTACTCCTAACAGACAATGACGCTAAAGGCTTCACTTGACCTTTAAATCCTTTGGGGGACCAGAGAAAACCACAAGAACAAATCAAAAATTCATACTGAACTTGTCCATGGCAATTCACAATTGTGGAGGAGCTACATTTCTAGAAAACCCTGCCAGAATGTTTTTGTCATAGATTTCATTAGCTTCCATCTCCTCAGTGCCTAAAACAGATTTTTTTCTAAATGGCAGCCTATGCCTAGATTGAGAACAGAAGATACTCCAATGAATTATGAATTCCTCTTCCAGAAGTCACTGCTCCTGCTGCCAGCCATGAGACAACAAGGGTCCATGCAGTGTAGCTGATCTGAAAGGTAAGGGATCCCTTTGGCCAGGGATTCCATGGCTGCCATGGGGAACACTCTGTGACAGCTCTCCTGCCACACAAGCAGGAAATACAACAGCAGGTGCCCATCACTTCATCAGGGAAAGAAAAAGGGCAGTTCCACATGGCCAGAAAAGTCTGCTCATGGACTTTGTGAGCCACTTGTGGGCCCCAAACACTTCAGCATCAGTTCCAGACTCCTGTCTGGATCACATGCAGGACAGAACGATGAAGAACAAAACCACAGGCTTTTCAAAATGTGCACAGTACCCATTACATGCCTCACTATACAAGGAATTGTTCCTCTCAGGCTGAAACTACAAGAACATGATGTTACCTCCAAACAAGCTTTGTTGTAAGAGTCTATGTGTGGAACATTTTTTGCCAAGTATCTTCCAAATTGTCATTTTTGCTTTCTTGTCTCTTCTCTAACTGATGTGTGCAAAGACACAAGTAACCAAACAGCACAGTGAAGAAGTACCTATGGAACATGGTTTTTGCCTTCAGTTAGATAGAAAGCTCCTCAGAATTGAGTGATGGCTCCTCAGAGCGCCACTGTTGTCCTCTGTGGACCCATAACTATCAAAGGTACAGGCAGGACACTAGGACAAGCTGTGAAACAAGCCTTGTGAGGCAATCCTGGTCTGTTCCAGGCACTAACAACCACCCCAAGTCTTGGGAAAGGGACAAGGTAAAGGTCTTGTCATTCCTTGAGGTACCTTGCCTGTCCCAGAATGCTTCCTTCCTTGTCTCTGATTCCACAAAAAATTATAAACTCTTTATCACTGATTTACCACCATTTCTTGCACTGCCCTGTTCTGCGTAAGCTGAGTTTTTCCTCTTAGCAAAAAAATGTACATGTATTCTGATTCTCTACAGTCATTGCTGTTCAATCAATGCACTTTCACGCCTGCTTTTTGGTTTTTTTAGTTGGTTGGTTTCATGGGCTTTCTTAAATATCTGATACAGGTCACATTTTTCATTTGCCTGTCTCTTCTCCCTCTATGTTTGACATCCATTATTATTAAAGATGTTCCTCCATTTCATAGAAAACAAGTCTCCATCATATTTTCTTTTAGACTGTCAGGACATTTCATTTAAAGCACCCTGAGCCCACTAGAGATCCAAGTCCTGAAGGAATTGCTTTCACCTCCAGAATTTTGTATTGCTAAAGCCAGAAATTACCCAAAGCAGCAAGTAATGGTTGGGACTTGTGTGCCTCTGAAAGGCTCTTTGAAATTCTGTTCTATAAGATGTTTTAGTTTCATGCTGATGTGCGCTAGAAAGAGAAAGTGTCTAAAAGCTGATGTGTGAGAGATGTTTTTCTGTATTTTAATGGGGATTTTGACCTTAGGCCTTCTCAGGCCTACTCAGTATTTCAGGAGCAAAAAAAAATGTTCAACAAAACAAACTACGTGAATTTACAAAAGTACTACAAAAGTGCATGAATCACATTGGTCTGTTTCTCATTTAGTAAATGGAGTATTGATATTTCTTTCTAAATCTTCTCTAAAACATTTTTAATTTTTTTTTTTTCTCTCAACCTAGTACATGCTGGGAAATCTTATCATATGATATGCAACAGAAACCCTAGACCAGGCACCAAACTAATTTTTCATAAAATGTGATCCCTGACAAAATCATAACTATTATCAGGTGCTGAATTTTATCCCACATATGATTTTTATGGAGTTTTTTTCCTTGCTTTAAAGTGTTGTTAGTTCTGCTCTCAATGAATATTTGTCCTCTTATGAGTTTTGCAGTAACGTGCAGCCATGGCCCACCGCTACACTTGAGGCAGAAGTTCAGGAATTTTGCTATTTCTGCCTTATGAAAAAAATGTCCCATAAAGCCTCAGATAGAAATGCAGTCTAGCTCATTGACTGCATTTTTATTAATAATGAAAGTTTATGGTAGTAGAGAGTAGAGCACTGGAAACACAATGCTGTAAAGCAGCATCATATTTTAAATAAAAGTAACAGTACAGTATATATGTAATTTCTTACCACCTCTGGTACAACAGTCCATTTCACGCCATAAAAATTTAGGGTGTATATAGTTATTAAAATTCAATTATGCACACTGCATTTGGAAAAGCAAAAGAGAATCTTTGCATAGTAAATTTTGAACTTTTTTCAATACCTTTATATGAATACAACCTGCCTGCTGTGAGCCAAATGGACAGACAATCATACACTAAAAAAAGCAGCTCAGGAAAATTTTAAGCACTTCTTGGTAGATTATTTCTATTTCTGTAAAGATGTCACCCAAGTTTCAGGCCTGTGGTCAGCTGGAAATTCTTCATGGCATTCCCTTGCTGGAAGGTGACATTTTAGTCTGTAGGAAAGTGACCTTGTATTAGAAGGATGAAATGAATTGCCAAAAAGGAAAAAAAAAATGCTTTTCTAAATCTGGATTAAAGCCTAACTTCCTACTGCTTGGTTTTGGTAGGAGCTCTTTCTACATCTCAAGATGAGCTCCATCAGCAAAAAACTAGAACAAAACATCTGGCTGGATCTTAATTAAGAGAAGAGTACTGCAGAGAAAAGAGAGGAGTGAAAACACCCTCATATTTACTAGTTCTTCAGATTTCTACTATAACAATCTCCTCCCTTTCAATTTCTAGGGAAATAAAATGAAATGGTCAATAAATTAAATAAAGGTAGCCTATCTTAAAAATATTTTGCAAATGAAATTAAACCAATACTATCCTCTTAATTTTGGAGGTGAAAAAAAATATTTTAAATATTTTCCCTACACAGAAATCCAGCAATAAGAAGCATTATTGCTTAGTGATTACAGAAGAAGTTCCAAGAGCTAAAGGGTCATCTCCTTACAAAAGACATTTGATGATCTTGAAATGAGATGTAGCCACTGACAACTGCCTGAGTTTGCTTTCTATAAGCAGTATTTCCCATTCAAAAATCTTAATTACCAAAACAATCAGTCTGCTAGGTTCAAATCTACTTCAAATACTATATATAATCACATGATTTTAGTTCAAGGTACTTTGTTCTACTTTCTAGATTAAAAATACCCTAAAAGCTCAATATTCTACTTGCCTTTAAACCAAAATTCTCAAAACTGGGAATATATGATAAAACAGCCATCCTGCTATTAAAAGGATAACAACACTTATGTACTTTTCTCTACTTCATTCCCAGACAAAAGTTGCAAAGAGCTTCAGAAAAGGACCAGATGAAATGTGTGCTGAGCAATCTGTTTACATTCTCAAAACATATGCAGAAAAGCCTGTTTCTACTGCTATCATGCTACAAAGGTTGGAATTTTTTTTCTTCTTTTGAGTTCCCTTGTATTTTTCCATAGAGAAAATTATGGTTTATATGGCAACATACTGAGAAATAATGGAAGTAAAGTACATTTTGTGTAGTAGTCAGACATTTTCACCAGTGGTAAGAAGCCTGCATCCCGACAGGAGGTTATTTAAAGTACTCTAAATGTAAACTCAAGAAAATCTGAAGCAGTTTCATTCTTAGGAAATTACCAACACTCGGCATGTTCTGTTGCGGAATTATGTCACAAACCAAGGCATGTGTAAAATCTTAACAAATGAGAAAGAATGATTTAGAGGTGGGGTGTTAAAACTTTTTTCTTAGCCTCAGTTGACCTCATGAAGTGTGCGCCAATAAAGTGGAACCCAAATCTCATGCTTCAAATTTATTTTAGAACTTAACTTACTTAAGGGCCAAGTGCACTGCTTAACTATCTGCATCAACAGAATATGAGGTGGCTTGAAAACTAACTAATGTAACTTACAGAAGATCTGAAAAGAAGCTGTACAGATGCAATACAAAACTGGAAACAAATGACCTCAGAGCATTTTTCACTTAAACACACCCCAGGCCAAAGGGGAGCTTAGAACAAGGTGGGCAAAACATCCATCCATAAGTGACAGAGCCAGAGTCCCACGACACTTATCTAGACATGCTCAGGAATTGTTTTCAAAATCTTTTTTCCTGCATTCACTACTGGTTAACATACATGTCTTTCTGAAATTCCAAGGAAATAACTGATTTCCACACAAGAAGCTACAAATGTTTAAAGTTGCAAAAGAAGGACAGGAGACAAAGGAAGTCATTTCTTGGTTGAAAATGAAAAAAATAAATCAGAACCAAGGCAAACTTAAATCTTTAACAAGTGCCCCTTCTATCCCAGAAAACCACAAGAAGAAGCATTAGTCACCAGTAATCCACACTAGTAACCTTCTCTGTCAATTTAGAATGACTTTTTACCCATTATTTAGTTGACAACACACTTGAAGTCACGCGACTGCAGCATTTCCTTTTGCTTGCCTTTAAGATTAGCAGCAAGGCTAGGAGTTTACCTTGAATGATATTTCTAGTACCAGCTGCCCCAAACCACCCGGCTGTCTGCCATTTTAATGTTACACAATGACCAGCAAGAGCTCTTGCTGAACTCTGAGCAGCAGTGTTCATGCTCCAATAGCAGGCTACCAACATGTCACAGAATCCAACTCCAGCTGGGAGGGACCTCACAAGACCAGCTCCTCCAATTTCTCACTCAAATAATTTCAGCATAAAAAAAAATATGAAAAGATAGGTATTACACCAAAAACTAAGTTGCCTGGAGCTATATACTTTATATGCCTATCCCACTGCTCATTAAGAAAAGACAGAAAAAGCTAAATTTGCTGATTCTATTATTTCCTGGTTTTTGGTCTATATCCTGTTCTTTCCCCATCAGTGTTTCCTAACCCAGTGATTTTTAAACATAAAAACTGGAAACAAAAACCTGTAACACAAAATGCATGTTTTTTCTTTAATTCAATTTATGACCTGAAAAACATTCTGAAGGTAGACATTACTTTTACAACCAGAAGAGAAAATATAAGTGTGAAATCTTGCTGCATAAAAAGCTCCTGAAATACCAAGGCTTCAGCTATCTCAATTCCTAGTATCTAATGATATTAGGCCATCTAGTTACATATCTAGGTAAATGGACTTATAAATTTATTCTAGTAATAGGCTCTTAGAAATGAAACAACACATACACACAGAAAAAAAACCCCATAACCTAAATCTCTCCTCCTTTAATTTTCACCAGCCCTTGGTTATATGCCGTGGTAGGAGTTTGGGTACCTATGCTTGCATATATCCTGGCAAGCTACAACTGCATTGCTACTGTAACCTACTAGAAAGTCCCATAAAAATGTCTCTCAGCTCTCTGCAAGTGATGGCTAAGGAAAACGATAAAGACAGAGGTACAGCCATCTGAGCTAACCTACTTACAGCCACTGACAAGCAGCTTCCTTAATGATTTTGCAGCAGAAAATGAAACTTTCCCTGCAGTCAAAAAACTAGAGGGACTTTGGGACTTACACAGGTTTAATATTGGTCTCTGACACAAGGCTGTAGTGCTTCTGGCTGTTTCCCTACAGTAATATATATGAATCTGTTTGCAGACTGTACCTGCATGTTCCATTCAAGGAGTGCACCAACACACACATTTAGATGGAGTCCATCTCTTCGATAACATGCATTCTCTAAATTTGCAGCTCTCAGAGCTTGCTATTAATTGCATTGCTAAGAGGAATAAAAGTAGGCACAGTATCAATACAGGAAAATCTAAGTGAGAGCATACAGAAACACTCGAGTTTAACAGTCAATGCAATCCTGAAATAAACTTCAGTATTTTCAGTGCAGAAACAGCTATTGCAAAGCTTGACATCACCTAGCCACACATGTGGCTTTAATCCATTTAAGGGGTTATAATAATTATTATATTAATACACATTGTTCCACCTACTATTGTATTGTTTCCCAATAACTTCACAACATAGTCCATAAATTTGGCCCCTTCATAGCAACAGGGAATGAAAAGGAGATGTCCAGTTGAACTGGCCCCAACATCAGCATCAGCTGTATCGTGTCAGGCTTTCATGAGATAGTCTCAGCACCACAGATATTCTGGAACTAATGAACTAAAGGTTTAAAACTTATTCAATGAGTATATGTGATTTTCACAATAAAATAATGTGTCATCTTCCTGAGTTGCAAGAAAGAAGAAGACAGAAAAAGAAGAAAAATGGTAATTTGTGCATTCCCCTTCACTTCAAGAAATATGATGAAAAAAAAATGCAGGAAGATTTGGGAAGAAGGAGTAAACAAAGTTGCTCTTCTCTTGCTGCCCTGTATGATACAGCAAAAGGTGAAGCCCTGACAGCAGAAGGATCAGAAGACATATGTCAAGCTATAAGAAGCCTTGGGTGCCTATGGGAGGTTGCAGTAGTCCATTTTATACAGGGAAGATAGAAACACAGTATTAGGAATGGACACATGGTCAGACCCAAAATAGCTTGAACCCAGCTTCCTTGTCATGTTCCATACAGCGGGAAGCAGCAAAATTCCCTGCTGAAAGGGACGTGACAAAAAAAAGGGAAGAAGTAATTAGCATTAAAAACTAATTTTTCCCCCAGCTGTGGTTATTAAATTACTTAATCTCTTCTTTCACAAAAGCCTTTGGATAACAGATCATTCTTGTAATCCATGCATTTTTGTCTTGCACAAACATATCTTACTTGAGACAGTGACTGCAGACAGAAGCAACTGAGAAAACTCCTACCAATTTTGTTTCGAGAGTCATACATTAACTTCTACCCTTTTGCCCTCCCTCCTCCAGTGCTGCAAATTCATTTAGAAATAGATTCTTTCCTTGACAGGATAAAGTACTCTAATTCTGCTAGCCTAAAGTTTGGGCTGGTGATAAGATAAATGTAAAGGGACCTAGCATATAGTGAGCTCTCTGCTGCTTTAGCCAGGTTTCCAGTCATCCTGCCACTTGCAGAGTTTCACACCCCAAGAAACAGTGCAGGAGGATGCCAGAGCCTATTTGGAATGACTACTGAGTGCTGCTGTCTCACTGCCTTTGCTAGCAAGCTTTAATCCAAGCAACAGGTCAGCAGGCTGATTTTATCACACACCACTCCATTATACTTCACAGAGTTATTTTTACTTCCTCAATGTATTAACTCTCCCACCCATTTTCTGAAGCACAGATCTAGAACTTGACAGCTTACTTTCTGTAAAGACATTCGGAAATACTACATGTGTTCATAAGGGCCTAGTTATTTATAAAGCCAGACAAAAAAATGTGCCCAGTAACAGGAGTTATTTACTGTGACATTTTCTGTGATTCTACTGAAGCCCACCTGAACTTTTAGATGCTTCAATATCCTTAAAAAACTGACTGCAGTGATTTACAATGATAAATCTAAGTTCAAAACAACCTAGGTTCAGGTTTTATAGGCATGTTATCAAGTTTATGTTAACTTGAGACTGTCTTAGGCATTATTAAAATAAATTAGTATGTCAACAAATGAAGTATTGGTGAATAATTTCGTTAATTTTATTTTAAAGGTCATACCTTAACACATTTTAATCTTCTATTTACCACCAACCCCAACAAAAGAATAAATTTAGATATGCCTAGGTTTTTGACATTAAAGTTGTTATTCTCATTTTAATTTAAATAGGAGGATTATACTTTGTTCCCAAATGACAATATGCTGGGTTTAAAAATTCACTTTGGAGGACAGTACTTACACATGAGGACAACAGCTTCACAACACCATTACTGAAGATAAACTGAAATGCTAATCCTACTTAAGGAGCCAGAACTCCTACTACTAACTTCAGTAGGGTCAGGTTTTCATTTCTGCAGTATGATCAACATCAAACACTACTACCTCTCTCTGGGGCTGCTGAACTCCACAGCACAACTGGCTGTCTTGTTTTCCCCTGGGCAGGTTCCTGCAGCTCTCGACAGGGGTGTGCTGAGATGCAGGCACTGGAGTGCAGCACATGCCCAGAAACGCTCCTGTCCACATCAGCATCTCACCAACTCAAAATTAGCTCCACAGAACTGACAGCACAAAGAAACAATACAGGGTGGTTTGGACAGTAAATATTTACTGACTGTCAACTTAGATTGCAACAGCCTTAACTCTGCTGCTGGGTTAAACACAGTTGATTCACAGTCCTGAAGACATGTATCTGTGAGGGTATGCTTTTTTACCAGCCCCCACCACTGTTCACTAGAAGTAAATATTTAAGAGAGAGTTCAGAAAATAAACTTGCTTTCTTAAGTCACAACAAGGCAATTTTTTTCCTTTTACCAGCTCTGTCAGAGCAGGCAGACAAATAGGCATATTTGAAATCCAAGTAGGCAGCAAACAATGTGTTTTAAACTGGTCTTTGTGATCTACTGTGTCATTAATACGAACATTTTTATGCCTACGAGTTTACAGGATGCTGTGAGATTATACTCTGACAAAATATGTAAACATGATCTATTTACCTCTTTTTCTACCAAATGCTACACTTGCAAAATTAGTTTAAATTCTTTACCCATTTCATGATCAACTAAGGAACAGCATATCTGGCTGCAAGTAAAAAAGGAGAAAAAGGAGACTTGCAAATATATATACACACACCCATGCAATGTATGCATGAAGTATGATGTGTATGATATACACATCATACAAAGTAATTTGTTTCCCCACCAAGCTTCATTTTACCTGTGTGTTTGCAGTGTTCCACCCCCCCCACCCCCATTTTTTTTTGTTTTAGAGCTAGGACATCCGATTTTATTACAAGTTTCATTATTTTGCTTTCTAATTCAACTTCCTGGAATCCTGCTATTTTACAGTAACTTCCATTCAGATATAAAAAAAAGTCTTATGGACTCCAAGTGGAGAAGGAAAACTTTTATCTACGAAATGTTGAGGCAGAAGAGGAATTGCATAAAAACTTTTACACAAGTCCTGCTGTCCTGGTGTTGTCCGGGAAAGAGTTTATTTTATTCTTAGACATGTATTCTTGAAAGATCTGACAGATACTTAATTGTCCTTCCATATTTATTCTTAATCACATTTAAAAAAAAAAATCTACTTCTACTCCCCCAAATCACAAACTTCAAAAAGAAAGTCCTTCTATATTTTGTTTATAGAGGGACAGCAAATGAAACATGCTGCTTTGTAGCTCTAGATTTTTAGCCTGTTTTGATTTCTAAAACTCCGTTCTCATGGAATTTTCTGTAAACAAAAGATGGTTTTGCTAACTCTATCTTGTTTCCATTCTTTTTTGGAGGGGGAGATAATTTGATGTCTCCCTGTGTTGGCCAATGGGATTGAATGGGCGTTACTTCTAACACCAATTGGTTTAGCTCTAGTGACCCAGTATATAAAGAGGTCAAGTTTTTAATAAACTCAGTCTTCAGCCTTCTGACGAATTCTGGAGTCATGTGGTCTGATTTCGTGTCCTACAGCAACACTGCTTCTTTTCCTAAAAGCTGTAAGGGGTTTAGCATAAACTTTTCAGAAGACATACAATTTCAGTATACAGGCATCAGAGTGCCCAAATACTGCATCACTTATATAGCAACCGAAAAATATTAAGACAGAATAAAATTGAAGGAGAAATAATTCAAATTATTAAGTCTGCACACTCTCTTCTTTTAGCATTATGTGGCTCAAGACTCCTCTTTTTCCAATACATACACAAAGGTATTGCGTAACTGAGTACCTTGTTGCCAGAGTCCTTGCTTGCGTTATACATCAGCCTTCTCTACAACATGGTGGCAAAACACAAGCTACCTTGAAATACAAGCAAAATACCTGCCCCTCTAAAATTGGGATTTTTTTCTCTATCTTTCCCTTTAAAGTGTTAGCCTTTTAAAGAAACTATTTGTGTCTGCTTCTTTGGTAAATCTCCATGGCCACTGCTTCATTCCCCTGTAGTAAACATCTTACAGTCACTCTCTTTGGCTCCTACTCAAAGCAACACCTTGATTTCTTTTCAGATACCAAGGTGGACAGTTTTAAGTTTTTACTGTCTGGATGAACTAGAGACAACAGGATCCAAAGAATAAACCAGATCAGCTCTTGCAGTATAGGAGAGTGGCAGCTTGGTGTGATCCTCCCTCAGTCTAAAATCTAGATCTTAAAACTTGACTTCTAGATTAATTTCTCCCTCAGATCCTGACATAATTTTTTTCTATCTTATGCAAGTCAATCTCACTGGTAATGCCAAAAGATTTCTAGAAGATATAATTTGTAATGAGTATAGAAGCAAATAGCTAAAATATAAGTAACATAAGAATCCTTTGTACAGGATTTTAAGTAGAAACAATATCATTTTGTAGTTGGACTCTGTTTATCTGTGTCATTCCTGCACCCCACTGTCACATGAAAAGGAAATGCTGATTCAAAGGGTGAAGGAGACAAAAAGCATCACCCTTCTGAAAGAGGAAACATTTGCAATCACATCTCGAGGAACTCAAGCCTCAGAAGACACTTTTTCCTGATGGTTTGAATGGTTACAAAGCTGCACAGTTTCTCTGCTGCCATTTCTCCATGCCCTGGCCAGTGCCTGCCATGAAACACAGCACAGCTGGAAACAGCCTTCCTTTGGCTGCATCCTTCTAAAGCTCCCAACAGCCTGCCTCCAGGGAGAGCAAGCCAGGACAGTCCTTCAAACCTCTACAGGATGAGCAAAGGCTCCTCTGCTACAAGCCCTACAAGGTGACAAGAGTTATTCGAGGTATGGGCTGAGCCCTGTCTGAGGGTGGAAAGGAGTGGAGTGAGGCACAGTGGGAAGCTTCAGCTTTGCTCTGAAGGAGCTTCACTTCAGCGTTGAGAACTTTCATCCACACGAAAGCCAAACATGGGGTTGTGTTTGGCAGCATTGGGTTTAAATTAAATTAAAATATCTCCCACCCAGCTCTGGTCTCTGAGGTACCATCCTCTGTTAAAGGCTTGGGCACTAGGCATCTGGCTATAAGCACAAAATATTTTCTGTCCTTGATATCTAGCCATGAGCCCCATTACAGTTTTAGGCTGTCTTTACCATAGCAAAAACAGTTCCCTTGCTGCCAGTCCTCAGAGCCTGCCTCTCTAGAGCTGCGACAAGATGCTGTAGTTAGACCTAGCGTGGCCTGTTACAGCTGGCGCATGGGGACTGCCCTAAATCAATCACAAAAAAGTCACCAGCAAAGAGATCAAACTTTAATATTGCTTTTTGCAGCACATTCCCTTTTATCTGTTAAGAAGAGGATGCTGCTCAGTTCCCTTCAGTCTTGTCTCCCAGTTCCTCAGGAGTTTTATTAAACCCTGTTATGATTTTCTTTTGTTGATGCTGCTGTTGCATTTTCCTCCACCTTCCCCCCACCAAAAACCTCTGGGAAGGCAGCCATCAAACTCTTCCAGAGCTTGCTTTTTATAACTGTTCTACTTCCTCTTATATTTTCTTCTGTGTGTGCATCACTGTGCACACCACCTGTATCTTCATTAATATTTACTCTCTTTTCAGGAGGAAAGCGCTCCTCAATTTACTGGCATATTTACTTCATGTGCCTTGCTGCACATGGAGTCATAAAACATAAAACATTTTCTCTATTCTAACAATGTCTGACACCAAATTTCCCTTGCCACCCCTCTACGTCTATCGTTACTTGCTCGGTGCACAAAACAATTTGCAGTTGCACAGATGCATAACATGATGATCCTTGAATATATTGTTCGGCTCTTGCATCCACCTTTCCCCTCCCATCTTCGCCCTGTAGCTTGACTACCATGAGCTCTGAAGAGCCGACAAGCTCAGGGCTCCTTCCCTCATCACTAGAGCTGGCTTTGGGAGCTGGGGAGCAAAGCATTGAGCTTTGAGCAGAAGCATCGAGCCAGGGAGCAAAGTATGCACCATCCCTCTCTTGTGGGAGTGCAGCCTCTTCCCTCGAGATGCAAAGGGTGATGAGCAGGGAAAAAGCAGATTAGTTCCAAGGCATAACTCTTCCCCTAGCACTGCCCAAGGCACCTGGAGCTAAATACTTCCACTAAGTATAAGCATATGCCTGGAGGCACAGTCTTGCTCTGTTTATGTGCTTTATGAAGCTTTTTTTTCCTGCTGCAATCTTGGCTTCTTTCATAATGTTCTCAGATGGTTTTATCTAAACCAATTTCTCCCCTTTTGCCACACTAATCATATTTGACTCAATCTCTCCTACTGACTCCTCACATAGCTGTAACCATTCTCATACAGCAGGAACCAGGCATGCATACATTTCATAATACTCTGCTTCCTTGGCGATACAGTATCCCATGGTCACCTTTTGTCATCCTTCCCCACCGCTCCACCACACTCCTCTCACCTCTTAGGTTACTTTCAGGTGGAAAAGGCTACTGCTTGTTTAGTCTCAGTACTTGTCTAGGAAGCACAAATAGGACACCAGTTTAATCACTAGTTGAGAGAGACAGGGCAAAACAGGGCAAAAATGATTGCAAGGTAGGCAGATAACAAGGATAATTGTCCTCACTTTTTATTATAACACATTGAGTCAGTAGCTTTTCTTTACCTTGTAAGTAAACATGTGAGATGCATAAGCAAAGAAAATGCCAGGAATGGAAATACACTGCTTTGGGAACATAACAACCAGCTTGAGTCCCAAAAAGGTCAGTGGAGTGAAATCCCAATGCTCATTCTTAGCACGCCATTGGTTGTATCACTGGGTCACATTTCACCCCATATAAGAAAGAAATTTAATATTGCCAGCTGTTAAGATATCCGGCAGAACACACATTGCTCCTACCAAGGCTAACCCAGTTAAAAGGTTTTTAACTCATTTACCTGGAAGCACTGGGAAGAGGAGAGAAACTAAATCCTCTATCAGCACATGAAAAAGCAGGAAAACAGGTTCTGCTGGAAAAATATCCAATTTGTACCTTCACTGAATCCAACACATTAGAAATGTCTCCCTGCTTCCTAGCACCAACTTGGATGATTTAATTAGTTTAAAATCATTGGACCAAAGTTAATTAGAGAGGAAGAAAGAGGTGGGGGAATACACAGGTGTATTGTATATTCCTCAATTTATATAGGAAGGGATGTGAAGCAAAATCCAAAGAAACTATTCCAAAATCTGGAAAACCCAAGTTCACTGAGAGTCCCTTTATGAAAATGCGTGTTAGTAGCGTGCGTCTTCATGACTGTGAGACACCCAGGTTCATTTTTCATGACGTTATTGTAAGGGTTATAATTTCACTCCCAAACACAACAAAATCCTGGGAGCAGGGGCTGATTGACCAGGCGAAGAGCTGTCAGGTGAGAACATGACCAGTGAAGCCATCCCCTGACATGAGGTACCACGGACCATCCCTGGAGCATGGATGCAAGCAAACCCCATGCCAAGGGATCAAGAGTCACTGCTTGGGTCAGAGAAGGCTCAAGAAAAAGCCCAAAACTACTGATTTTAAAAGTACCAGGGAAGGTTATTTTATAATTTATTTCCATTGTTACTAAGTAACATTCTTTCAGGGTTGATATTCTTAATACCCTGAATTTGTATTCTAAGGTTTTCTCATTTGCTATTAGAAAAAATAATTAACCAGTTTTTAATCTGCTTGGCAATAAAGGATGCATCAGGATCATCAAATCCAACTCCTGGCCCTCCGCAGGACACTGAAATTCACACCATGTGCCTGAGAGTGTTGTCCAAATGCTTCTTGAACTCAGCCATATTTTTGAGATTTCTACTCATGTGGTTTTAAAAGGACTCTGAAGAACACGCTTTATTTCCATCAAGCAAGAAAGGCTTAATGAAAGCAGGGTGGCACCAGCGGTGACCTCCCTTCATGGTGGTCATATGGTGGTCTCTGGCAAGCCATGAGAGGTGTAGGGATCACAACAGGGACAGGGCATGGCCTGGACAAGAACTGTCTACGGTGGGAAGGTAAATAACTGATGTAAAGGTTTTGATGCTGCATTAAAACAAAGGAATGCATGCATACAAATAAAACAAAACCTCCCCAAACACTTCCCATGGAGCACAGAGACGTCTCCAAAAATACAAGGGCATTGAAGTACAGTGCTGCATTTGTAATTTTCTCTCAGATAGTCTACCTTAAGATAAGGATTACTTGTCTCATACTGGATGAAACATTTACACTTCCAGATATGTCTTTTGATGCTTTCATCCTTCTGTTTGCTGGGTGGAAGATCAGAACTCCACTTTCAACAGTACCTCACCATATTAAATACAGTAACATCACTGTATCACTTTCCAAAAAGGTACATGATTGAAACTCTTGAGTCAATTCTCTTTTGATTACTTACAAAAGGCAGCTGCTTTAATATAAAAGCACTTTGAAGTATCTTAATTTTTCTGTAAACAGATACATATTTTTCTGAGATTTTTAAAAACCTTCTCTTCCAAAACCCTTCTTTCATCTGAAAATTATACCTAAAGCACACCTAACATGCATCAATCCCCCCTGCCACCAGCTTGCAGCCCCGTATTTAGCTGCTGCCCAGAACTGCATGAAGTCATGCAGAGATGCTGCACNAAAGCCTACAGCTCACAGGAACAGCCCCTCTAGCTGAACACAGAGCAGGAAGAAGCACACTTAAAAAAAAAAAAAAAAAAAAAAGCAGTGCAAGCATGAAATACCATCAACAAATTTTTCATTCCTAAGTTAAGGGAAACGGTTGAATGATGCACCAGAAGAGATATTAATCTTGGGCATTCTGTAATCTTCTCTTTCCTTGCAGTAGTAGTAAAGCAAGGAGACATTTTTCCTTGGAAAGGAATGACAAGCTGAAATATTCCTTCAGGCACTACATTCCTCATTTCACTTTTTATCAGACAGCAGGATTTATTTGGTTTAGCTGAGCCTAAACTTGTTATAGTAGCATCAATGACAGAAATGAGAGGTAGACAGTGGAAGAGAAATTACAACCCCCCCACCTCATTATAACATAATTTGACTTAAAATGCATAGGATTTTAGGGAGGTAGGTGTTGTGACCTTCAGCAGGTAGATGCTTCTCAGATAAAATAAATAAATGATGATGGAATAATCATTACAAGAACTGCAAAAATTCTAAAGCACCTAATTATTTGGTATACTATCAGATACCTTCTTATGTTTAAAAAGAAAACCAAAAGGAGATAGATTTAAGCATGGATAAAGAAGTAGCAGGGCCCAAAGCTTCCCCCTCACCCCTTCTTTTTTAATTTTAAGTAAAAATGCATTCCTGAAGAAGTATCTTATGTCAGATCTCTATCTACTGAGAAAACAGTGCAATGAGGGTCAGTGGCTGGATGGGGTCACTAGATGAATGAAAATAAAAAATGAGGGACACATTTTATCATTATAAAACAGGTAATCAGGGAATTGATTCAAGACATAAAATCAAACTTGGAGGTCATTAAAAAAAAAAACCCATAGGTAAAACAGAAAATACAGGCTCAGTGAAGAAATCAATGAGTGCAATTTTTTTTAACTGGATAAGAAGTCAAATTAAAAGATCGAAGTAGTTCTCAAAGCTTACCAGGTGATTCATGACAGCTTAAACAAAAAGAAGATAAGATGATTTAAGACATTCTTAAGGTAGGTCAGCGTGGATCTATGGTAAATAGGCCAGTCTTTGCTTTAGATCTAATCTGAGTTAAAATTTAACAACTGCACATCTGAAAAATTTTGCAGCTCCTGGAATTAGTGATTGGCTTCAGAGGAAGCGTGAAAAAAACAGTGAATAGTAGGAAGAATGATTATTTTCCAATTAGAATATGGACCAGTCAAAATTGAATAAAGGAGAAAAATGGAAGGCAAAATGAAGTTCTACTATGCTACCAAAAACAAATAGGCTTGACTAATCTTTGCTAAGCAAAACCCTTTGACAGGGAACATATAGAGAGGATATGATGGTGGAAGAGGAAGAAAATCCTCGTTCAGTGAGCTTTCAAATCTCAAACTATTTATTTATCATACACCTTGATAAGCAATGCTACAACATTTCTGTACAGTTTCTTCCTCTTTCTAGGCACAGAGTTATAGAATGGCTTCAAATATAAACCATACTCATGGACTAACAATTTTTCACTCCATAAAATCTGTAACAAAATTTTAGAAGCTGCACAGAAGAATACTAGGACTGCTTGCTCTCACATTGCCAAACTTCATCCAAGGGTTACCAGTAGTCTGCTTTTTTCTGAAGGACAGGATGGAAGGCCCATGCCCTTCTCATGCCACCAGAAAATGGCCATTCAAACACTAATGTCAGACTTCTTCCAAACTCTTCAGATCTGCCATGCAAGCTCAATTTTTTCTTAATTACTTTCTGCCTAGAAATCAGACAAACCTAGAGGATTAAACTCTATCTTGTATAAAGTAAACCAGTTGGAAGTCAAGTGACTTTGAATTTTATTATATAGCATAATGAAGCCCTTAATGTCAATACACAAACACTACCCATTACACAGAAACACGTACAAGTTTGTGGATTTCCAGTCACTTTTGTGATGTTTTATATTCTAAGCACAGTAAATACTTCCAAGAAGGATGGTATTGACAGCACTAGTGCATCTGGAAAAAAGTGTAAGTTTACTCTTACAATTCTGCAAAAATATAATTTGTCAACCCATTGGAAAGCTTTCATATTGTTCTTGCACTAGTTATCCCTTCCTGCTCTAAAATTACTCTTAGAATTCAGATGATCATATAATAGACCTTATGCCTTAGTCTGCACCTTATTCTTCACTATTTTTCACTAAATTTGAACAAAGCAATATAATGGCCATGAAAATAAACCAAGCACTGTGTCAAGACAATGAAACATTCTTTAGCCGAGTCTCAAGAACTTCTACACTTCTTTTTTTTTATCAAAAATATTCTTTATTCAGATATGCCCTACATTATCTTTTGCCCTAAAATCAGTCAAAAAACATACCAAGCAAAATATGATCATTTCATGCTAAATATTTTAAATTTAAAAAAGAAAAATGGAATTAAAAGCCCAAATAAAAGGGCAGTCTCATGTCTAGAGACTGTCTGGTGAATGAACCATTGCACTGATCAAGAGCAGCACAGACAAACCCACCATGCTTCATTTTCACTTTTAACTCTGATATCAGAAGAAAAACAGCAGCTAGACCCCCAAACATCAAGACATGTGGCATCTCTGAGTTTGAAAGCTGGCACAGGAGCATTGAATTAAATGTGGTTACTTATTGCTAGGCATTAATTCCTGTCATATTTGATAATTATGGGGATGAATAACTTGTTCATTATCCGATTCAGAGCAGCAGAGAGGAGAGAGATCAGGTACATACTGCACAACACGCACAACTTAGGCTGTTACTTCAGCTGGGGACTAAATTGTAATACATTTGATTTTGTGGAAAGAAAAAAAATAAAATCCTTCTGTCTACCGTCTTACAAAAATTGCGTTAAAATCAAGTTCTTACAAAGAACACTTTTTTAAAAAGTTATACTTGGTTGTCCATTGTTTGTAGGAGTAAAAAAAAAAATGAGATAATGGGATTACAGTGAGTCAAGTGAAAAATATCAGCCCAAAACAAACTGACCTATTCAGTGCAAATTCATATTTCCCTTCATCAATGGCACAAAGCATTCACAATCCAGAAGAAATTTACACAAATGAATAAACTTTCCTACTATATATACATCACTATTTTTATGATAAAATATAAAACAAACAATGCTGTCAACTGTGTAGTAAGGATCTTGATTACATTTCTATACTGTCAATTCATCATGGCAAGACTACTTCAAGAAGTTCAGGCTTTTCAAACACCAAAGAATATGAATGAAAAGTATTTTTCCATAGGAAGCTTTCACACACCTGTTTGTTGTCTTGTATGATATTGTTGTCTTGTATCAAAAAGATCTAATTTATTTTGGGACAGCTTGACTTTTTTCTGGTTCTAAAGTAAGTTCTAGCAAAGGCAACAACTTCCTAATTTCTAGAGTTACAAAACTTTCTTCAATGGGTGTTCTAGATGATCTCCCAGTGCATCACCACTGAGGAATGCAATTATGCCAAATTAATGCAATGTGTCATTATACACTCTTTCCTTATTAAAGAAATGCTATATAAAACCCCCTTGTAAAAACAGAACTATCAGCCTCTTTTTCACTTGAGGTGCAGAACCTGGAATACATTGGCAATGATACAGGATTTTAAATAGGACAGCAAAAAAAGGAAAAAATTAATAATACAGAAAATGCAGCTCTGGGCTGCAAAGACACTGGGGTTTTTTGATAAAAAATAAACTAACAGTAATTATCAAAATTGTATGATAAAAAGCCAGTGGTCTTCATTGCTTAATATGACTACAAAAATAATTCAACACATCTTAAAATACTATTCTGATTTCTTTTTTTTTTTTTTTTTTTTAATAAAGAGCAAGAAAGCATCAGAAATTTTTACAGTATAGATTCCCACATTCTTCTGGAAATATGCTAGTTTTGTAATAATAATGCACTAAAAATTCCTCACATGACAACTGGTTATTCTATTATGAAGATATTTTAGAGAACCAAAAAAACATTACTGCTTTTTCTTTTTTTGCTTTTGATGAAACCTATTCTACAGTCATAACTTTAGTTTAATCTTATTTGAAGCCTGTGTAAGAGAAGGTGGGCTGGCTCTTCATGTATTTTTCTCAGTTGTAGTTGATGTAGTTGTTTAACACAAGCAATTTCTTTTGTATGAAGTATGCTATATTTACAACACAACAATACACTCAGCCTACTGATTTGGCATTGAGCTATTAAAAGTATTCCCTTACATCTGTTTTAACTGTTAAGAAATTATTTGGAAAAGTAGCCTAAAAAAGAAGTAGCTTTAAAACTGTAATCTCAGGAGGTTTCCTCTACTCTCAATGGACAGACTGAAGTTTCTTCCAGGAGCAAATCAGCAGAGCAAGTTGGAACACCTTTTTATTTATTTTTTTTTACTAAAGGAGCTACCACGTTGTCACATTCTCTCCACTCCTCATTATAGAGGGACCCTACAAATACCAGGCCCCCAGGGTTAAAATGTATCACGGATATGTGGGTCTTTGTTTTGTTTCATATTAGCAACTCATGAACCTTGTAGTTCAAATATGAAAGTTAGTGCTACCTCATACCAAAGCAAACAGGAATCAAAACCATTGCTTAGACTTTTCAAAGATAGACAAAGTGATCTTAAACCTTCCTGCTCAGAGAGAAGACTAAAGTATATTCATGAAGAGAAGCTCACCAGTGAGATGAACTGAGGCTGCAGAGTGCTGTTTTTTGTGATCTGAAATTAAAGAATAGCAGATTCTACAGGTCTCATCTGAAAATATATTCAGTTTTGACTGAATACAAGAATGTAGGAGGGGAGAATACATCAGCATCTGCAATTAGTATTACCTTCTCAGAATGAGCAAAGAAGGCTTTTTCTCTGGGCCAAATGAAGTCATGTCTTGTCAATTGCATAAGAAAACAGCCCTCTATATTATTTTTGATATAGAGGCAGAAATAGGATTACCATGAAAGGAGAAGTAACAAAAGAAAAGAACATCCTCCAGGAATACTTTACTTGCAATAAAGCAATTATGCAAGATGAGCACATTATCTAAGATTCTTATCTGGTCAAGAAAAAAACAGTTAAAATTCAAAGAAGGTCTTGAGTCATTAGACAGTTTTGAAGGATCATGTGCATTGAGCTTTCAGCTAAATGAATTAATAGTGTTTTTCATGGATAATGTGAATCCATTTTTAAGCAATTAGTCTGCAAGCATTATCAACTCCCTATATGCTGATAGTTATCTGTGTACTCTGCAAAATTAATGTTAAATATCTAGCAGAGGTTATACAAATCTCGTTTACTCTTCAAAAGGATGCCTTTGTGAGAATGAAAGCTTTAACATTTACACTCAAACTGACATGTTTTGAAAAGGAAAGCCATAGGAGTCGAATGGGACAAGAACCTTTTGACATGGACATTTTTCAAACCTCTGGAAGATTTCAGGCATTGACTCTGATCCACACTTGAATAGTCTTTCTCGTCAACCACTGCCACCCCAGCACCTCGGGGAATACGTGTTCTTCACCAAATGCAGACTGCTTTCTTACAGCCCCTTTCTTGAAAAACAGGAGTGAATGTGCTCCCAAACCACAAAAGACAGAGTGCTCACAGATGCTGGATGCTTCACAAGTTTCAGTTATGTTACTCAGCCAAAGCAATTCTATCTTCAATTGTAGTAGCTTTCCTGGGCTTGAAAAAAATGTTTCATGAGGTTTAATTAGCTCTGGGAATTAATCTGCAACACAGAGATGGGCCCTCTCTGCAGAGGTTGAAGCGCAAAACTAACACTGATGTTCTGACTGTGATCACCATCAAGTATAAATACAGCATTATTACAGCAAAAGCTCTGTCAGAGGAAAAAAAACCCCTAAAACCCTCCGACAGGTGCAGCATCTCGATCATCTGCAGGAAATACTGGGAGAGGGCAACAAGCAATAGCCCTGAGAGGCTACAATACTTGAGAACTTTCTACTCAAGTAATATATGATAGAAATGACAGAACTAATTCAAAGAGAGCTGGCAGCAGTCAGAGGCTATAAAATCCAGACAGCATTTTGTACAATCACATAATAATAATAATGGAGAAACAGCAAGTGCATTTGTCTAGCACTAAGATGTAATGTGGAAATATTCAGAAGAGCAGAGGCTGTTTAAAGTTCATCTACAGTGAGAGACTAACATTTATTTTCTTGACATGTGTACCACCTAATTTCTACCTGGAACTATCCATTTAGTCTTTAAATTGGACAATCATATAGCATTCAATACTACCTGCATGCACACAGTAAGCAATCAGTAAGACCTCACTGACTCTTAGCATTTTCCTTCTCTTTTGCCAATATAGCCATCTCTATGAAAACTCCTGTTAAGCAGTACCATAAAATGACATCTCCAGTAATATCATCAGACAGATTCTGTGCACAGCAGCCAGTTCTTGCAGGTTCTAGACACTTTTCCCCCATGAATATTGACATGCTGATATCAACACCTTGCTTCTCAGTCTTGCACAGACAGAAAAGAATATATATGGTAGCCTGAATCTGACTGCTATCCTTACCAGTAGCTTGTACCAGAAATTTGTACTTAGTCATGTTGCAACTGAAAAAACAATGAATAAACCCCCAGCTGAAAGCTGCTACATTCCTCTCACACAGCACAATCAGCTTACCTCCAGAATACTGAAAAAGAAGCAGAGCACACACTGCAGCTTCAAAGCTGATTGAAATAACAGTGACCATGCACAGAGCACCAGAGGATGGTTCCTCAGGCTCTGCTGCACAGCCTTCTTTTTTCCCATATGAAATGAAATTGGAGACTTAATCACCTGTCTCAATCAGGCTAATCTTATATATTGATACTCAAATTAAAAGCTCAATGAGAAATTTCATATTGCCAGGAAAAGATGGCTCCTTAGCTTCTACTGGAATAATTTTGCAAAAAAAAAAAAAATCTTTGTAAAAATGGCAATAATTTTATTATTTGCATTTTCTTCATTCATTTACTCAGTGTATTTTCATTTTCTACAGTAGCCAGTCCCAGCAAAACATTCAGTCAATAAACACCTGCTTATCACTGAGGCAACATATGATTAATAATTTGGTGCCTACATCTCAAAGAATCCTCAAAAAAGCCAAACTTCTAATAGGAGAAATAATTTTAATATGCATGACTTGTAAATCTTAATTTTTGTTCTATTTGGAAAGTTAATTTATATGAATATTAGACAATGAAACCCACACACTAGAATTTTTACTCAATTTCATCTTGTTGTATTTTAGGCATTGATAATAATACATTTTCATCACATTCTGGGGCACTAGTTATTTTCCTGTAAAGGAATGCAAATCATGCAAAGAGATTCTTTGGTAAAAATCCTACTTTTAACATCAATTTTGCAAATGTTTGTGTTTTTAAAGAAATAATTACAAATGTGACAATATTTTGCCATTACTTAATACTAATTTAGTTAATCACAGTTTGGCTTAATAACCTCCTTAGCTTTCAGTCATCTTTTATTTCCTAATGACATGTCAGCTTTGATGTTTCCTTAGCTTAAAACTAAGTTGTCTTGAAAAATGAAGTGGCCAAATTAGAACTTTTTTTTTTGCCCTTTATACTGTAGTTTCACTTTGAAGATCCCAAAACCACTGAGCAACGTCAAAATATTCAACCTCACAAAACACTTGCTGATGCAAATTTGTCTACACCTGCTTCATAGGTAGGAAGATTGCAGCATGGAGAAATTAGGTGGCAAGATGCCCCAAAAGCTTTCTGTGCTAGTCAGTAGCAGCATCTTGTGACATCTCCCCACCTCTCCATTTCTAGAAGACAAAACAACCCTGTGTACAACACCAAGGCATTTTCATCTGCATCTTCTTCTAAGGGCCTTACTTAAGCTAACCAAAGCCCAGGTAATTCTCCAATTATTTGGCCTAAGACCAATCTGTCAAGGACCGAGACAGGAAGGAAAAGAAGATAAAATTTACTTTGTAAGCTTTCCAAGTCTGTGGGCTGTACTCTCATCACTCCACACATGTGGAGCTACCAGTGGTGCGGTACCCTGTGGAGTAGAGCTACCCTGGGTAGAGCTGCTCAGCTTGGGACATTGGCTGTCCCAAGCCCAAGACTAGCTCCTGGGATGGCATCCATGGGCCACATCTACATAGTTCAGGGGGTGGACATTGGAACACAGGACACCTCCTGAAAGAGGGGTCTGGAGATGGGAGGAGAATACAGTCCTAGAGATGGGGACAGAGCTGCATGTCCTTTACACAGCTCATTCACCTCCCTCACAGCCTCCCTCACAGTGCCCCCCATAGTCAATCACCCTTCCCATCCAACAAACCCCCTGACACAGCCACAAAACGCAGCTCAGCAGCTTACACACAGTAAGTCCCCATGTCTTCTATGTATAACATACAACAGCAGCCTTACCACAAACCAAATTTGGGATTTACTCCAAATATCAAAGAAAACATTTACTGATCTAGATGCATCCCAAATACCTCATTATATTGAAATACCCTAAAAATTAGATTTCATTCACATGGAGGCATGATGGAGTCTTCATCCTTGGAGAAACTCAAAACCCAACTGGACACAGCCCTGGGCCACCAACTCTAGGTGGCCCAGCCTAAGAAAAGGATTAGACAAGGTGACCTCCAGAGGCCCCTTCCAGCTTCGGGCATTCCTATGATTCTGAATTCAATCCTATGAAATATAAGTAACAGGTATTTGGAACATATTTAGAATAGACATATTTGGTACAAAAGCCATGTAAGACAAATTTGTGCCTCTGCATGCCTCTACTCTATGCTACAGCTGCAATTCAGGGACTCCCAGAAAGTGCACTGAAGACAGAAGCAGAAAAGGAATTACTACCAAATAAGACAAGAGGGAAGCTGCATCTCCTGAGAGCCCCTCAAAAGGAAGGAAGCCTTGATGAGAGAAAGCAAGGTTGCAAACCTCTTACGCTATCAGTATGATTCAGTTTTTGAAGGTAACACACTACTGAGTTTCCCACTTGGCTCCAACAGCTTCCAAGCTTCAAAGAGGCTCCACTCTCCAAGACAGCACTCTAGAGGCACATGGCTGAGGAAGCTACTTAGTTTAACCAATGTTGAGAAGCATCTTAAGAGAACCTCTAATAACAAAGTCAGGAGACCAGTGACAGTATTTTCTTAGTGCATGAGAGTTTCTAATTTTTTTAATAAATGTCTGTATTTTGTCATGTTAGAATGAAAAAAAAGCTGAAAGAGTGAAAATGTTTTACAAGCAAACATGGTAACAGCAGAGCACGCATCTCCCACAGAAACAATGCAGCCAAGTAAATTAGTGTTAGCAGGAAGCCTTTCTTAAATCAGGAGTTGATGCAGTTTCCAATAAAGTGCAAGAATAATTTTCAAAGGTATTATCTAATGTCATTCAGCATGTATCATTTAATAAGTTTTTCACAGGAGGTACAGTTGAGAGAGGCCACATAACTTCAAAAAATTCACGCTGTGATTTTGTAAAACCACCAACATCCGAAGCAACAGTGAAGGACAAAGCAAGTAAAAGGAACTTTACTGTAATGGCTTTGTGAAACAAACGAATTTGTGCCCTTTGCATTAGTCATACACTTCACATACCTCTGAACTGCAGGACTTTGAACGGCACAAGGCCACAACCATCCCCTAGCACATCCTAGACTTTGCTACCTCTTTTACTTGCAGTCTTTGGCTTCTGGCCCTGTATGTGTCTGTATTTCACGGCCCATGCCTCAGAAGCCTGCAAGTGGAGCAAAACTTCTATCAGACACAGCTCTTCCTGCTGCTTCCCTGGACCACCTCAACTGGCAGAGACCTAACAGCATCTCCTCAAAGGCAACAGGAGCAAAGCACACCTTCTAAAATTACTCCCAGCAGGGAACTACTGGTAAAGTAACTCCTATGCTACCAACTGCATAAATTCTCATTGAAATTATTTTGAATGCAAAGAGTAACTAACTAAATAACTCCATCTATACTTTATTTAAGATACTCTTTGAAGTACCTTATCTGACATGACATTAAATACCTAGGTTTTCCTACATCTGTAGGTAACAATATAATGTTCGTAGGAAGTTACAATATTTATCTGTTTTTAAATTACAAGACCCTAAAGCATTTTCTTTAACTCTTCATTTGGTCTGTTCACTCATTTTTCAGGTTTCAGTGCTCTCCTGGGAAACATTTTCACAGCTGAAAGTATGCTGTGTCATCTGTTATAACCCATTTCAAAATCTTAGACTCCAGTGCAGGAGCACATATTAATCATTTATACTGTATAAATACATGAAACATTAATAGCCCAGCTAGGATTCCAAGGCATCCATTTAATGAGCTGGGACTCTAACCTAGGAGCATCATGTCATTACCCTTACCCATGTATAAAATAGTTCTCAGAAAGCTTCATCAAATGAGACCTATTACTACAAATTCAGCACATTAGACCTCTGAATTAAGCATTGAAAAACAAAATTAAGCATTTACTTTCTGGAAGAGGGGAAAAACAACCTTTCTTCTTAATTACAAACCTGTTGCAGAATACTGAAAATTTAACCTTAGGTCTTAAAAGAGAAAAATTTTATAAAAAAGGCATAAAGTATTTAGTAAACTTGCTCTAAGTTTTAGTTAGTTTAAAAACAAAACCCAGTGACTATAAAGGAGAGAATGCTTGGCAATTTGCAAAATATTTGGATAAATTTTGAGAACATCAATTAAAGGCATGCTTTCTGCTGCAAGAGCAATAATGTGACAAATCCCAACATCACAAGCACAAAAAATTAAGAAATACTAAAGAGTAAGCATCAAATTATGTAATTATTTTTTTTCCAGCGCTCTGAATTGTGATCTGCCTTAAGTATATATAATTGCATTTACACAGGCTAAATAGGGCAGTACAACCTTGCCTCTTTCCATAAAATTGCAATCATGGCATCTGCTTTAGTTGGACCAGAAAGTCTATGCCAATGCCAACTCAACCCCCAACACAACTGTACCTGAATGCACTTTGAAGCACTTACAGGAAGACCACAAAGTAGTTCCTTCTCAGTAATTTTCCTTCTTATGGGTGGTAATTTAAAAGCTTTTAGTTTTTGTAATGCTATACCACATCCCATCAGGAAAAATGTTAAAGCTTAAAATAAATAACAAAAGCAGTCAGACTGATTCCCTTTGAAAAGGAGAGGGCAGACAGGCAAGGAGAAACTGGTGAAGGATGCAGCATCATCAAGTCGCTAGGCAAGACAACTGTTATAAACTAAAAACCTTTGCCACAAAGCAGTAATTTCTAGAGAAGGAATTAACATATTTTCAGAAAAAAGCTAAGTTGTAAGATGTAGACTTGGAATATGTCAATAATCAGATGAACCATAGTTCTCATTCTTGAAGTGTTTTTAAAATGAAGTTCCTTATTACTTAGGGAATAATGAGCCATTTGCATCGGTATTGTGCAAGAACACTTGATGATCAGGAACAAGCTCTTCTGTGACCTGCAAATGCTTTACAGTTATGGGCTACATTTCTATATTTCCTCAAGCCAGAACGATAGTCCTAATTTATTCAAAACTCATTTGTATTTTCCTCAGAGCAATTCACAATTCACATAGCTACCAAAAGAAAAAAAAATTAAAAATGTGAACCAGCTGCTGGCAGTCTTTTTAACTAAAAAAAAACAGTGTAAGCTTTTACACAGTTCAAAGGAAATGTGTCCGCCCATAAGCCAAACAAAACTCTACATCCTCGTAAAATCAAAACTATAGCATGAAGATGGCACTATGACCTAAACCAGATTGCAAAGATCTGATTCCCTGTTTTGAAATGCTTCATGGTATGGGAAAGATAAAATTTCTCAGGTTAAATCTCCATTGAAAGGGGTCTGGTTTTGTGAGAGCACATGCCTATGCAAGCATATGTGTTTCACTAGTAACTGCCTGCACATTCAGCCCCCTGCCAGCTTGTAAAACCAAGCTACTGGTCAGCTATGACCTTCCAAACCACAGAGTCTCTCCTGCCTTCATTGCCTTAGAAAATCATGGGTCAGATCCCAACACTGCTCAGTTCAGGGGGTATTTAAAACTCAGTGGATCAAAGACATTGCCTGCAAAGCGTCAAAATGAGGACACAGACTGATGGCAGTGTAAACAGTGAAACCCCAATTCAGTCCAAAGCTTTCAGTAAACTGTCCTCACCAAAGCTGGGTTAACTCTGAGTCCTAATTATGGAATTCCCCAAACTCGTACTTTTCCCACCACCCTGCCTCTTTCTATATATAAACCTCCAGCTCTGCAAGATAAAACACAACTGTTTCAAGGATACAAATTTTGAAAATGTCAAAGTAAAGGATCCTTCCCTCAAATTGAGATAGAAGTACTATAATTCACTAAGCATGTGCACTAAGTGGGTAAGTTAGTTCTGCTTCATATCTTAGAGGCATATAATTTTGGGATAAAATTATCAGGTATCACGGATGCAAAAGAATATTTCCTTTTAGAATATGAACCAAAAAAAGTATCAAAACAAAAAAGTTATAAAGAAGTGGCTCCTGCAACATAGAAAGCAGCATGAAAATTTGATACAAAAGAAGTTGAGGAAGCCTGTCTCATAGCAGGGAAGAATATATTATTTACAGTAGTAATAATGACAGAAGATCCATAACTTTACAATTCAAGTCCTGAGAATTACAAATTTCACAGACAATGACGGCATCTGTGGTTTGTTTTCTCTTGTCAACAAATTCTTTGTTCTGAATGATGACAAACTTACCTAAATAACTTGCTACCATCACATCTCTAGACCCCAAGAAATATAATAAAAAGGGGAAAATTATGCAGGAAGACTGGCAGGACCAAGTGAGCACAAAGGCGTACTTAAAATTAACAATGAAGGAAGCCTGGGAAAGAAGTGAAAATGCAGCCTGGGACTTGGTTAATATGGAGAAAGAGATGCACCCTGTGTAAAACCAATGAAACAAAAGCATACAGAATGAATTTGAAATTTACAACTGATACCACCTGAGAATCAAATGAACTGCTGTAGCATTCAACATGAAATTATCGCTTGTAATAATGACTAATGGTTTTGCTACATATCATATGCTGAGGCTAACCATTAAGTAACTGTTTAAAGTCTATCAAAATAAATCAGTCTAAATATTGAGCAGCCACAGGTCTCAGCATAATTCACTTCTACAAATTCACTCAGTTCAGTTAATTCCTCAGGTACTTAGCTGCAGTGCTTGTTTGAACATACTGCTTGAATCTACTGAATGTTGCAGAGCCTCCTATCTTTGAGGCTTGGACCCTGATACCTAGAGATGCTGTACGTTTTTGAGTAAAAACATACAAACCTTTTTTTTCTTTTTTTTATAGCAGGCAGGGAAGAGTTTCTCAAACACACCAAAGCCCCCAAATCCTGAGGTTTTCTTACAACATCTTCAGAAGAGGCTCAACATGAAACAGCTGTCATCCTCTGGCTCCCCAGACACTGCTTCATTTCACTGCCCAGTAATCACATACAGGTCTGATTTCTTTGGTAAATTTGTGACTATAAATCCAGTAACCAGAGTTTAATCTCTGGCACCAAATAGGTTTGAGCTGAACTACCCTTTGGAGAGGCACAATCAAATTCTGACCCTGAAGTTAAAAACCAGAACCCAGGTACACCCAGGCTGGTAAAAAATGGTATCTATTAAACATGGGGGAAAAGATGACAAAAGGCTGTGGAGCCAGCAGTCTTTTCAAAGGACATAAACCGCAGAACTCACCCAGGCCAAATGCTCATGAATTTAAAGCCAGGCCCCTATGAGTCTTGCATAAAGAAGACTCTTATCCCAGAGAGTAATTCAGGTTTTAAGGGATATATGGATGTCTCTAGTTCAACCTGCTGGCCAAGGTAAGGTCAAACCAGGCTTCCCCTCTGGGGTTCACTGCATTTAGTTTTGAACACATCAAAGGATGGAAATTGCACAGCCTCTGGGCAACCTGCTTCACTGCTTAATTATCCTTATGATAAACCTTTCTCTCCTCATACCCAGTCTGAACCTCCCCTTTATCAATTTATTACTATAATCTGTCATTCTTCAGGTAAATGCCTCTGTAAAAGGCTCAGTTCTGCCTTCATAATTTGCTGGCAGGCTGCTGGTTGGTCCTCCTGAACTGAGCAGTACATCTATCCTTATAGCTAATGTGTTAACAAAATAATTTAGCCTTGTATAAATCTAACTTTTAATCAATACGTACCACTTGACAAAATGTAGGCTTGCTTTCTCTTGTTTTTCACAATAAAATTTTTCAGACTTCTACAGTTGAGCCAATTATTGCCATTACTTCTTGAAATGGAAGTAGAGTGTTTTTATATTCAGTCATTTCCTCAAGAAATCAGGAAAATTGTGAAATGACAGCATGAGCGTTTATATTTTTTTAATACCAATGCAACAACCATAACAGGCATTAAAGAGTTAAACAGG
Organism: Donacobius atricapilla; assembly: GCA_013397315.1. NCBI lineage: Eukaryota > Metazoa > Chordata > Aves > Passeriformes > Mimidae > Donacobius > Donacobius atricapilla. The sequence continues at coordinate 65,191 of WBMY01007388.1, read as the reverse complement.
ACCAAATCCATCCTTTCCTCACCTATTTAAAGGCAGTGTGTCAATAGCATGCAAATCATACTGCAGTCTGTACTGTCAAAACTGAAAAATTACAGTATTTCTCTCAAGCCGATGGGTAATTTCATGTCATCTTAGATCCCTTTATAGCTTTCTCCATCTCCTCAACACAAAACCCAGAAATCTAACAGCAGATAACCAAAGAAAAGGAAAGCCAAGTACCAGTTCAGCAAAGCCTCTGTGATACCTGCTTGAAAGAACACACTGTGGAGATAAAAGCTGTTAAACTCCATTATAGCTGCAGAAGTTCCAGCTGTGCAATGCAGGATCTTACAATGCTGTGATCAGTTATCTGTCCTCCCAGAAAGAACCTAATTATCCTACTTAACTCTATGGCAGCTAATGGTTCATGTTTTGAGGAAGACAAGCATGAGAGCCACAGTATAGGAAACCCTCTTGAGTAAATCTTAGGTTACTACATCACTCCCCTTCTCTCTGTGATGCAGTGTACAGGGTCTCTTTAAGGGAAGAGAAAAAAGGGGGGTGAGGGAGAAAAAGCAGCACAAATATAATCACTATTACCAATTTACACAATATTCAGAGAGATGGCCAAGAAAGAGAAGAGACTGGAGCTCAACTAAACCAGATAGGTAAGTTGCTGGTTGGATGCTCAGGCTGAGTGAGCTGTAGCCCACCCAGAGACCAGCACCAAGTGGAGGGAGAACTGTAGGGGTCTGTCCTGAGACCTGTAACATCCTCATCAATGACCTGGAGGACCTGATGGTGTGCACTGAGCCTTGGTAGCAAAGGTAACATGCAGCTCCTGGGAGGTACAAACAGGGGTACTCCTCAGAGATCAAGATAAGAAATTGCCCCCCTCTGCACAGCACACATCAGACCAGATTCCAGCAGGTGAAAGAAAGTGTTTCCCGGTGATGATAGCAAGGCAGTTGCGTGAGTAACCCCAGGAGGTTTGTGCCATCTCCACTCCTGGATTTTTCAACTTCCAACTGGTCCAAGCCCTGAGAAGCCTGGTCCAGAGCCAGTGCTGCTTTGGGAGGAGATAGGCCCACATCCCATTCCACCAGGGAGCACCATGAGGGAGATGAGAGAAATTAAGAATCTGTGCTGGTCAAACTGTCGCTGTCTGGACACGGCAACATGAATGGTGCCAGCAGCAGCAAGCTCCTGCCTCTGTCCTGGCTTTGGGAGGGCACCCAAAGGTGCTAGGAGAAAACTTCCCATGTGTCAGATGCCAAGAGATGCACGTGAGGAGAGAAAGTACTCAACAGTGAACTGAAAGGCTTAAAGCGACAAAACATATATTTGCTATATACTCTACAAGTTCTGGAAGGACAAATTACAAACAAAACCAAAATAAAGACTCATTAACAAGTATCCTAAGCCAGAAAAGGACAAAGCAGTAAGACCCCAAATAAAAGTGTATTTTACAGAGAAATACTGAGAAGGAATTAACATTTTCACCTACAGAAAAGGAAATGAAGACACAGAATAGACAAATGCTTGAGTTGAGCCCCTCAAGTGCACTTTAGAGAACATTGGAAAGGTAAGTATGATTTTAATCCCAGGAGCGACTGGAAATAATCACTTTTTCTAATAAAGCCAAATTATTAAGGTCTGTCAAATTTATTTTATTAGGCATTATGTAATTAACATAATTATAACTCTGTAATTTGTATTAGTATAATGAACTCTGCAGTTTGGTATATGTAGTCTTACATACATTCATCAAGCTGACATTTTGATTGGTGAAAATGAAATTTTACTTCCTTTGGGAAGTGACAATATTCTAGCTAGATTTTCTCATTGATTTACTGTAAATATATAGTAGCAGTTTGGTGCTGCTCATATATAAAAAGCCTACTCTTCTTTACACAGTAGAACAATTAATTAGAGTGTTGTTGACATTTTCTACAGAGAGAAACATGGAAGTATTGTAAAGAAATATAGAAAACTAAAAATATACTATGTTGAACAAATTAAAAAAAAAAGAATAGACTCATCAGTTTTTAATTGTATTGTTCCCATTACATAAGCTTGGAAATAGTTTTCATTTTCACAAGCCTATCAGACAAAATGTTGAGTTATTTTGGAAAACCCTCATTTCTATGATAACGAGATTTTTTTTTGTTTACCAAACAATTAAAATGCGAAAAACTTTGAGAATCCTGTCTAAAAATTACCACTGGAATCTGTACAAAACTTTAATTGTGCATGTGTAGGTGTGTGCATAAATGAACAAAATTAAATTTTAGGAGAAAAATAACCAGTTCTTTACCAAAAGGTAGTGATCTCCAGATTAGTTTCGCTTAGGAATTCACTCTAAAATATAAAGCCAAATTAATCACTGAACTACTGTCTCACTCCCTTAGCACTGACTGGGTTCAATGGAAACAAAACAATAAAAAACCAGTTGCAATTCCTGGTTTATATCACAATGTGTTTCAAGCACAGGTACCTTGCAGGCCTAAGGGTACAAAGCTCTCATGTAAATTTTGAATGAGAAAGCAATGGCTGAAGTAGCTAAACAGAGAAGGTCAAGGCAGAAGAAATTCAGCTGTTTTGGCCATTTAAACCAAGCTTTTCATACAATCATAGAATAACAGAATGGTCTGGGTTGGAAGAGGAACCTAAAGATCACCTTGATCCAACCCCCTGCCATGGGCAGGGACACCTTCCACTAGACCAGATTCAGCCCTATCCAACCTGGCCTTAAACATATTCAGGGATAGGGAGTCCCCGAGTTCTCTGAGCAACAAGTTCAGTGCCCCACCATGCTCACTGTAAAGAATTCCTTTCTTTTATCTACTCTAAATCTACCCAACTTCAGCTCAAAGCCATTCCCACTTGTCCTGTCGCTATATGCCCTTGTAAAAAGTCTCTCTCCGATTCTCTTACAGGTCCCTTCAGGAACTGGAAGGCTGCTGTCAACCAAGTGCCTTCTCTCTTCCCCAGGCTGAAGAACCCCAGCCCTCTCAAACTGTTCTCATAAGAAAGGTGCTCCAGCTCTCTGATCGTCTTTGTGGTCCTCCTCTGGACTTGCTCCAACAGATCCATGTCTTTCCTGTGCCAGAGCTGGACATAGAGCTCCAGGTGAGGTCTCAGGAGAGCAGAGTAGAGGGGGCAGAATCACTTCCCTCAGCCTGCTGGCTACAGTTTTTGAACACTTGACCGAAATCTTAAGTTATGTACAGAAGGTAATACATCTGGGGATGGTGAAATAATATCTGACATACAGGACAGCATTGGAAAAAGGCCTTCTGTGGGCAGCATTAGCACAGGAGCATGAACTTCCCCACAAAAGGAGCTCATGAGTATGTCTGCAAGGCCCAGGTGTAGCGATAGGGAAGAGTGACCCACAGTTAGAGAGGGAAGAGCTGAGATCAGAGCTGAAATGTGGGGTCTAGCTTGGGTCTCTGTATTCCGAGACATGAAGCAGAGAGCCACGAACTGTATCCAGGGAAAAGAGAGAGGCAGCTGTCTGTGAGACTTGGACACTGTGACTGTATTCACAAACAAATGGCAGATGCATGTGACTCAAATGCAAAGTAACTGCAGGTCTGGGAAAGACACTTCAATCTCAAAGCACAAGAGAACAACAAGAGACAAAAGTTGACACTGGAGTCAGACAAATTCATATAAAAGAAGGGGAGAAGGTGTTCACATTCATCTATAATACAAGAGTAAAAGCAGTACAAGAGCCATGGCATCTCTCAAGAATGCAAAGAACAAATAGGCTTCTGAAACAGGCAGGTCTCAGTAATACGCATGGGGACACAGCCAGAGAACAGTCTATTTAAACAGCCCGCAGCAAACAGATAAAAGTACAGGGTCTAGAGCTCCCTTTGGGCTTCATAAGATGAAATACGGGCTTCAGGGGATGCAGTAAGAGTGCTCAGCATGCTTCATTCCAAAACGGGGGTAATTGTGCCTGCTGTGCAGAGACACATCTCATTGCAATCAGACTGCTGGGACACCAAGGCTACCCAGGGACAACAGCTTGTCACATCTGGGACTTATGCTCTGCCACACCAGTGCTAGCGAGCTCCCTCAGCCAGACCTACCCAGCAGTGTATTTCTTGGGACACACCACTTGCCCCTCTCCCACATTGTTTTTTTGTTGTTATTATTTTGAAAATTACTAGTTAGCTGGTTTCCAGTTTATTGTGTTCCACACGGTTAATGGAATTATTTCAAGCAGTGGTAGTTCAAAGCAAAGGTTTTACAGAAAGAATTTAATAAATGGAGTCAGTTTAGTACTTACCAATATAATTATTTTTAAGGTGCAGGAAGGTAAAATACACAAAAATGGTAAGTTTTTTGTATTCCCACTATTAATAATCAGGTTTTACAGAAAAGCCTAAACATCCTCAAAATTTCCCCCATCAAATTTTAAAAGAATTGACTATTTTATCATTGTATTACTTAAATGATTTTAAAACAACCAATCCACACAGTGCAATATAGTGTTATCATCTTACTGACAATATGGAACAATTTTCTCAAACAGTCAAATACCTGAATACCTCGTCCTCAGGCCATTTGTTACTATACAACTTTAAACATTTATTGCAAGCAGCAAGTCCAATCAAGATGTTATTCCTACCTTAGCTATTGCAGACTAACATGGTGCTCTTGTCACGCAGCTGCTGTACTTATTTTCTTCCACAGTTTAGAGACATCAAGAGAAAAATGATTTTCACTTAAAATATTTTCATTTCCTAAAAGTGATTATATTTCACCATCAGGTAATTCATGCATTAGCTCGCAGCAGTAAAGACTACTAAATTATCTTCATTGAGTTGTTGCAAACTGGAGCAATGGCATAGTATGGCAACATTTCAAAGTTCCAGTCTCACTGATGGTCCTCACCAGAGCATATTCAAAGCCAAACACTGTATATTGCCACAGCGATCAGGACATCATGCAGTAACTTCACAGAAGTCTCCCCACCAAGGCTAGGCTTCTGCATCATGTTGAGTTGCCCACCCATGGACTCCAGAGTTTTCCCTGGCTCCTTCCACAGCTGGCTCCACCTTCTTTAGCTCTTTGCAGAAAGAGGTTCCCATGTTCACCACAATAAAACAACATAAAATCTGCTTTCTGAGGGGCAAAGATTTCTCCTAAAAACTTCATTTTGCAGCCACGTCCCTTTCAACTAATCTCTCCACATACTTGTTTGCATTAAAGCACTTTAGACAGACTGCACATGTACCTGCAACTGTGACCCTTCATACTGGAGAATTGGATGCAAACAGGCGCACTTAAAAAAGCCAAAACAGATCATTCACACAGTCCAGCCTTCCCTCTTTTTAAATAAGTCATGTTTGAATGTGACTGAGTTACATCTAGACCGGGGATTAACCCACACAGCTGCAGCAGTTCCCAAGCTCTCTCCACTCCATATTTAACCCCCCAACACCACAGTTCCCTTCAATTCCAAAAAAACAAAAAACCTCCAAAATTACAAAAGTATCAGTGACTTTCTAGCAAAAGAGCATAACAGCAAATCAAGGGTCCTAAAAACCAAAATTAATTAAAAAAAACCCCTCCAATATGCAAGCAGCACGCAACCTGCATGAAGAAATCCTGGTGCTAATAAGGCTGTGCCAAAGCAAATAGTCCTTATTTTCTTACAACTTTTGCAGGACTCTGTCTGCATACAGATCGAAGAGAAGAGGCATCATTTCTATAGCACACAGCATCCTGCTGAACATTAATCATCATTACCCACTTAGATATTGCAACATGCAAGACTGATTACTGCTCCACAACTGCTCCCCAGCTCTCTCAAGTGTGCCAGCACTCAATGCAACTCCTCTCCACTTTCTCAAAGAGAATTTAAAGGAAAACAATGAATTCTCATGCCCCAAAAGGAAAGACAATTTAAATGGTAAAAAGCAAGATTAGTAGCACATAATTTTAGAATTATCACTGTTCCCCAGCAATTGAGCCAACAGGTCATTTTGGGAGTCTTTATTATTTTTCTTGCATTTGTTCTTTAACCTAAATCTATTAAAAAAACTCAGCTAATTGGAAAATAACTATTCATTTATTCTGTATAGGGGGTCTTGCATTCTGTTAGATTTCTACTCAAGACTTTCTTCTTCTTGTTTACATTTTCGTCTTCTTTTTAAGAATATAAACAGCTGCTTTTCCAATGCAACAGGAGAATCTTGTGTTTGATTGTTTCCTATCAGTTTGTAATATCAACAACTTTCAACAGGAAGTTTTGAAAGTAGGAAAACCTTTAAGACAGTCAAAAAAATTAGCTTTATCTTTTTTTATACTCACATGTACATTGAATATCACTACACAAAAACAGCAGTCAAGCATGTCTAAATGTATTAACTCTTCTAGTTACACCATATGGCAGCACCTTTTAGGCAGGAAGTGCCAGAGTTCATGAGATAGTCCATCTCTTGCAATGTCCAGCATTTCTTCAATTAATCAGTTTTGAAGAATGACATTAAAAAGTACTAATTGCAAACTGAACACTCAATACTGCAGTCTGTTGATGAAAGAAAATGTGGTTTTACTTTGCATGTAGTTTAGTAATAACAGGTTGTTTCACTGCTTACATTTAAAACTAATCCTCTCAGTATCTATATTTAATACATATTCAATAAGAAGTGGGAATCCACAGCCCATGCCTGTACTGCTATGGGTATACAATGCACATCTGCACACGGGGTATCTGCAGTAATATGTAAGTTAATGACGAAGTGCTCAGGAACTTGGTTTAATGGTGAACTTGATAGTGCTGGGTTTATTGTTGTACTAAATGATTCTATGATTCTATATAATATGATCATGTGAACTTAGATACTCTTAGTACCAAGGGGTGCCCTCATTGTGGTCTTCAACATCCTCAGGAGGAAGTGGAGGGGCACGGACCCATCCTTCACTCTTGTGACAAGTGACAGGACTTGAGGAAATGGCATGAAGCTGAGACAGGGGAGGTTTAGGTTGGATGTCAGGAAGAGGCTTTTCAGTCAGGGTGTCTGGGCACTGGAACAGGCTCCCCAGGAAAGAGGTGACAGCACCAAGCCTGACAGAGTTCAACGAGCATTTGGACAATGCTCTCAGGCACATGGTGGGGGTTCTTGGGGGTGTCCTGTAAGGGCCAGGACTTGATGATCCTGATGGGTCCCTTCCAACTCAGAAAATTCTGTGATTCTGTGATTAACAGAATATCTGAAATCCTGTTTGGCTCTCAGTTAGGGGCTGGGAAGCACTTTTCTATGAAACATAAAAACAGAGGATAAACTGCATTGAAAATAAAAACTTGCTCATCTTACATCATTTCCAGTTCCCCATGAATATGAACGTATTTGCTTTCTTTACAGACCACTTTATTCTAATCTGAATCCATTCATGATGGATTCAGATTAGAATAAATACAATCTTTTATTTGCATCTGTGAATTTCTCTTGTTTTATTCCCCAGCCACAGAGAATTTAAAATTTTCTCAGTGGGTGTTTCTTAAGATGTTACTTGTGTCTGCAGTCAGCAATTCTGCTAAAACCTTGGCTATGGATGACAGCGGGAACATTTGTCAGAAGAGACTGAGAAAGAATTCAAACCTTAATCTCATGGGTACTTTTTACCGCTCTCTCTCTCTTCAAAGAAAATACCTTCCTGAAACCCCTTCCCAAGAAGCTGAAGCTTACATTGGAGAGAAGGGACATTCTTCAGCCACTTTGCTGACAGTTATGGCTGTGTCCAAAGTTCTTCCTTCAACAAAAGAAATCAATCTCATCAGGCACCTCTCCTGTGGTAGAACAGACATCTTGGTCACCACTGAGAGCCCTACTAAAAACGGACATCAATGCTTACTTCTGAATTCTGCAATTAAATGGAGTGACCAAGGGGTCAGCACTTGATTGGTGAAGCAGAAACTGCTCCATGGAGCAGTGCATGTACAAGGTTTGCCACCAGCACACTTGTGGGGCCGCAGGCCGAGAGCTGCCCTCTAAAGAAATTCCTGAGGTACCTGCAACAGTGGGGAGGCAGTGAATTTCTAACACAAGAGGAATGTTGAAGGTGATATATGCCATTAAAAAAAACAGAAAGACCTAGCCCAAAGTGAACTGTTGACCACTCAAAACAAGTTTATTCTTCATGAAGGCATGGGAAAAGAATAAATGCAGCTTTGATGGCACGTAGTTTAGGTGACAGTAGGTTAACCGTGGTATCTTATTTGTTTAAAAAAATTGAAATGACAAAATTTATAGACCAAAAGTATAGCTAAAATAAAACAACAGATGCCAACATTTTTTGATCATTCCACTACTCCATTCAGTTTTTTTCTGCACTGACATACTCTGACTCTTACTCCTTAATAAAGGTATTTGGTTAAATTACTAATTCTTCTGCATAGGTAAATCAAAACATGAGAACAGACTAATAAGTAATACAGACACTTGAGTATTTAGATTTTAAGATTAATGACACTCATTGACAGATAGTATGAAAACTTTCTTTAAATTAGTATTAATAAAATCAGTTTGCTCTATTAATACACCTATTGCAATACCTTTGGTATATGCTGAATAGAAGCAATACAGTGGGGTTATCAGTCAAGTACAGCGAAGGTAACAGATTTCTTAATTTTTGTGTATCAGTGGTAGAATGTACCTTCATGGTGGCATTGGCAACACTCTCTCAAAACAACTTGCATACACGAAGTTATCCTCCCAAAAATATTACTAACTCAGAAAAGTTCATCTTTTCTATGGGGTTGTTTGGTTTTTGGTTTTTTTTTTTTTGGAAGGGACTCAACTGAAACAAACAGAAAAATGTCTTAGTAATATAAAGCCTACAAATGCCTAACTAAAAATTTAGATGAAAGCACAAAATCACAGGCTGGAAGATTCAAAGAGAATCTTCTACTCATTTTCAAATCCTAGATTTTTGAATTTTAAAGAAAAGGGTAGATCCTACCCATGCAGCTTTCAAAAAAACTTCTAGTTAACCACTGAACAGTAAAACCTTGTATTTTTCCTTTGGTCACATTAACCAAAAAAAGGTTTTCCCCATTTTCTGCTCCACAATTTTCCTCTTTTCTTCCCCTAGGTTTTTGGGCCACAAATGTCATTTTAGTAGCCAAAAACTTAGAACATGAGTAAAATGGAAAAAGAAAAAAATGAAAAGAAAGTTAATTGTGTTCCCATTCCCATTTTATTTTCAGGATAGAGGGAACATAAACAAACAACAACAAAAAGAGAATTTTCAGAAAAATGGTTTATTTCTACAGTATTTTGAAAAAACTCATTAAGCATAGACAAAAAAAAAAATATTTCTTACCTTAGTATTTAAAGAACATAGTAATACAGTGCATTTAACCAATCCATCAGGTTTGCAGATTTTTTAAATTACCATTTTTTTAATGCAAATCTGTAGGCACCAGAAGAGAACTATTCCCATCTCCCTTCCTGCCTTCACATCTCCCTGTCTGAAATGCACACACTCAATTTCAGCAATTCTTCTCATTACAACTTCAGAACATGGATATCAGTGAAGTTCATAAATTCATTCATCAAAAGTCCTGTGGTGCTGATGGCTCTTCGGGTGCTGAGCCAGCGCTGAGCATGAAAGCTCCAAAACAGCTCCACCTGCACCTGCTGAATGTGGATCAGCAATTCTCAGAATCTTGTCAAAGCACACCCTTAGGCCATTTCAGGCACAGAACAAAACAAGCTTTTATTCCCATTGTGTAAACTATAACATGCTATCCAAAGTGTAATAACACAAAATTAAATCAGAAGCAAAGGATCAGGAATGTTATAGAAATGCAGAGGGAAGGTTGCACTCATTCTTGCTCTAGTTTCCTCCTCAGCCTTTTCCTAGCTTATACTTCATACTGGGATGGGAGAAAAGCTTAGGCTTTTTTTTTTCCCCTATTCAAAATAAAATATTACAGAACTCAGTTCTAGATAGGTGTGAATGTTTATTTTATGATTGTACTTGGAGAGATGTGGAGAGAGCAATATACTTGATGGCTATAAACATCTACCTTTGAGTATTTCATTTAGTCCCTTTCCAGCTGTAGAATCACTTATCTGACATAAATAGCATATTTAAATAATAGATTTAAATAGATACAGGCTGAATGACCAGCAAGTATGCTCACCTCCCCCCCTAGGCCAGAAGTGTGGGCTTTAGGTACTGACCTAAAATTTTTAACGAAGCCACAAGATCAAGGAGATCACACCCATCTGAAAGTCAGATGATGTATCTAGACATACCTTGTAACCAAGAAGCTCTGACCTGAATTTCTGCTTCCAATCCTCTTCATTTAGGGTCTGAAAAGATGATGGGGCCGACCCTTGACAGCTCTTGCTGCCCTTTGTCCTTCAAGGTATGCTTCAAGGCACCAAATTGCTTTGGAGGCTCCATCACCCAGCAAAAGGGACTCCGGGATCACTGTCCTTACTGACTCCAGCCTCACACTGAGAGGTCAAAGGGACCAGACCGTGTTCCTACAACTCCCAAATATCGCCCTACTTGTGATAGTTAGGACATCTTTCAATCCAATCAGGACTTGCCTTGAACCCATTAAATGTCTTGCAGAAGTTGTAATAGAGAAACAAAGAGGTAACTGGCCTTTACAGCTACTCCGACAAGACTTTTCATTGCTGTTGGTGATCCTCTTGTTAAGTGGGCAAAATAATCATCATTATCTGGTGATATATATTTCCTTTGGGACACGTTTGTTTTGTCAAAATTATATAGGTTCTAAATGTGTGTGCTCATTGAGAAGGAAGGATGTCATACCACACTGACAAATGCAATTCCCTTTCTGTAATCTATTTGGAAAATACTTAACTTCATTTCAACATGCAATTAGATTAGGTTCTTATTGGACTATTAAAATCTTCAGAATAATCATCCATCTAAAGCTATTCTACAGTCTGAATTACTGGTGTTTTCTATTTTTATAAAATGTATTTGGTAAGAACCCAAATAGCTTTTAATTTTTTTATGTAACTGCCAAATCATAATACAGTAGGTCAGAAAATGCCCGAAGCAAAATATAATCCATGATATATATGCTCTTTTTTTTTTTTCTTTTCTTTTCTCTTGCAGGCCTGAGTAATAGAAGGGCACAAGCAGTTTCACATGCTGTTCTGCATCGCAGGATTTAGTCAGAATTAGCTCACTGAACTAATTAGCTTTTTTCCATACCCATAAGGATTAATGAAGGGAGGAAAGGTAAAATATCTAAATTAGACCGGCCAAGACAGAAAAAGGAAGACTTTTTGTTGCTTTTTGTAGGTTTTCTATTTCTATTTTCTACATGATTTAAAATATACTTTAATATTACTACAGAATTACTACATCAACATATGAATTTCTGCATACATGCACTCAGTATTATGTCTGTGAAATATATTAGGTGGCATTAGTAACAACTGTTAACTCAGGCAAAGCTGATGTGTGTAACCCAAGGAAGAGGGGGAGTATGAACACAGGAGTTTTTGTATTGCTGTCTTGTAGAAGTCATCCTGCAGCAACCCAGTTCCTCTTGCATGCTTTAAAGCCATTGTTTTTGTCCCTGCATTCTCACCCTCCACATCTTGGCTGTATTGTTTTCAAAGACTGTTACTTCTTACAGCTCTGCTCTTCATTCAGCAAAAATTGGGGAAATAAAGCCACAAGGCACCCAAGTAACTACCCCAGGATAACAATTGACCTCTACCCAGTAAAATAAGTCAAAGTCCCGTTCAAACACAGAAGTATATATGAAAAAGGACATGAACTGAGGAAAATCACAGAAATATAAAATGGTTTCAGTTGGAAGGGATGTTCAAGAATTTTTAGTTTCAATCCCTTGCTGTGGGCAGGAATAAAATCAGAAAGCAATTCTCTATTTGCTGATATTCATTATTCCTTTTGTAGAAAACAGCCAGTTCTACTCCAGTATTTAGGATAGAAAAGCCATAACTTCAAAAATTTTATTGTATGCAGTGACCACCTTCTATACAGGTCGCCTATTTCCAATTTTTAAAATTATAAAAAATATTAATCAAAATTTTGAAAAAGTCATTGTAGGAGTCAGACAAGGTTCAAGTTCAGTTGCTTTTATGGACTTCACTACAGTTAATTTTCCTCAGCAGGCACTTAGGTACAATGCCAGGCAGATAACAAGCGCAAGTGAAAACAAAATGATACTCTGTGCTCTCCAGCTGTACAGTGCTGCCAATCCTCTGAACTTTCTGAGACTTGCAACAAAACATGAGGATCATAAACCACAAGAACTGTAAAAGCTGATATTATGCATAAAGATCTTACCAAGTAAAGATTTAATTATTAATAATATGTAGCTTTAATCCATGTTCATAAGACAATATGAACATCAAATTACTACCCAAGAAAAGTGCTGAAACTGGTGCATCACTTAAAAAATACAAAATGAAACCCAGAACATGAAACCAAGACGGACTACATCATTCCAGACTATTCAACTGCAAATCTGGATGTCTGAAATCCTTCACCTCAAACTCAGAGTAATTCCCTGATTTTAATTTTTGAATACTGAAACCAGAAACATACATCTGAAGCTAAAGCACTGAACCTAAGTTCATAGAATAACACAATTTTGTTATGCAACTAAAATGTTTATACTCTAACAAACACTTTAATGCAGCAGAAGATCATACATTAAATTTCTTTCTAACACTTAAGATCCTTAGTGATTTAGACATTTATAACATTACTGAGTCTTACTTATGATTTGCAATAGGATGGTTAAATCGAAAAGGAAAATCAAAAAACCAACCTACCTTTAAGAAGCATTTATACATGAAAATCTAAGCTTAAAATCAAATTACATCTTTCTTTCCTCAATATAGATAGTCATCAAGCATATTGTGCCTTGCAACTTCCATGCAAGTTGTCGTAGCAACCACTGCTCTGTGTGGATCCATTTTACTAATAGTTCAGGCAACAGTATTCAATAGATAATTGTTAAGATAATCAATGTTGATTTGGTACTAGAACACATAATATTTTAGTTTTGATTTACATCTAGAATATGAGCAAGTGAAAAAAAATCACCTTTTAATTAAGGGCTTCTATAGAAGACTGATAACCCTAATTTGCTATCTTGACAATGCTCTCCTTCAGCTTCCCATACAAAAAAAAGCATAACAATTAAAGTCATTGCAAATCAGAACTACTGTTATCTGACAATTGTGAGCTTTGCAAAATAAGTTGATTCATAAAGACATTACACCAAAATTAAACAAATCACCACTGAAATAGGTATGAGCTGTCATCCCTCTTGGTTGCAGAAGCAGAGTAATTAAGAATATCAGCAACATGCAGTCTGAGCTGCCATGTGATCATTACAAATTCTCCCATTAGGCACACAGCTCAAAAAATAAACTGAGATTATTTAAAACATCAAATTTTGCAGCTGTTTGGGACTTCATACATCATGCACTAATAATACATCTAAACACGTACATTTATAGTTTCCAGTTAAATTTCAGGTCGGATCCTGAGTCTATTTTAGGACTATCAATCCTTCTTTCAGAAGGGTAATTATGCTTCATGCAGATACACCCAAGATAGAAACACTTCCCAGACAGGCACAGCTTTGGTCTCATGGTGCGAGGATGAATGGGTACAGTAAAACCAAGTGTGAATGGGGTATGCCTGTGTTTCACATTTCCCTTCAGCATTCTAGAAGCAAAGACCAAGAGAAAAAATTTCCCCAAGTCCCCAGGTTCATTATGTAGATACACAGTGCATCTGGTCAGTGCATACACATCCCACCTTCCAGTCCAGGGTCATAAACTACATGTGCAGAGCTCATAAAACCTGCACACCACATGCCTGCACATTCAGCTTCTTGCTACATCACTTGAGCATTCCTTAACCTCTACAGTAATGCCATTCCTGTAACAATAACCACAGGAATATGGTAGCAGCATATGATTTTTGAATCAACTGCATTATTACTGTCAACTGGGCTAACTAGTTCAGGGGTATTTTAAAAGGTGTGACTACAGTTTAGGCATACCTTAAAATTAGTATTTCAGACACTCCTCAGTTATTAAAAAATGGCATCAGAAAATCCAAGCAATATAACTTCCTAGCTAAGAAAATCCTGATTATTACTGATGGGATTTAACACAAAATTTGCATAACCTCTAATAAAAGCTACCGCAGTAAACAGACTTCATGCATTGTGATTAGATTAAACAAGAAGTCTGATAACTTGATAGGAAGTTCTGCAGTTTGTTTAATCTTTTAAAGGGAAAATCTCTATTTATTGGGCTCACATTGTACTGGCATACACCCAATCACCTCTTGTGCTCAAAAAGCGCTTTTCATGAAGTTATGAAGAGTTAGAAAGAAAATAAGCAGGGCAGTAAAAATTTAATTACAAGCACGCAACCCCACAGAGACAGACTGTGCAGAGTGATCCAAAACATGAATACGGACAAAAAAGACAGCAATACATTTACTTTCAGACTACCTCCTCAGTTTCTCAAAGTACATAAAAATACTAGTATTGACCATCATTCAGTTGAACCCAAAAAGCTCTCTTTGCAGCAGACCACGAGACTAAGAAGTTGCACAATGAGAGGCAGCCAACCTTGGAATTATATATGCTTCCATTAGGTTCCCTGAATCCAGAAAGTACTTACCAAATGGGGCACTCTTTCAAGACATTAGACCCTTATCTAATCTAAATTGACAGATAAGATGAACTTGAAATACATAGGCAAGACTCAGTTTTTCAAACTACCTGTGTTAAAAGTATCTGTATCTATCGTGTCTCCAATTAAAAAGTGAATGTAAACTTTTCAAATTAAAGCTCAGATGTAAAAATACTGTGCTGCTTTATTTAAGCTTAAGTGGTAACACCGACTAGAGATGCACTCTATATGGGGTGCATATTGGTACTGCAGTAACCATCCTTTTGTACATAATCTTATGGCATTTTAAGAGACCCGGAGTGAAGAAGTTCTTTTTCCAGTCTGTGAAATCTGGGATGATGACACCCTACAAAATACCCCAACAAACCACCAAGTGGTCCACCAAACATTCTGCTGAAAGAAAATGGTTTCTTACATCTTTTTGCACCATACTTGAACCAAAGTGTCCCTATATCCTCTGTGTCTCTGAGACTGCACAGAATCAAAGAAGGGCCAGCTGGGATGACGTCCTCTGCTCAGGTAGAAACCATTGCCAACAGCAGATGAAGTCCGTCACAGTTTTTTCCAAAGGAGTTACAAATTCCTCTGAGGATAGAGATTAAATCACTTCCATGTTCAGCCTCTTCCAGGGCTGATTTTCCCTGCAGATAAAACTTTCTCCCTACTGTTCAAACCCAAGTTACAACTTATGCCATTACTTCTGTCTTTTCGCCATCTGTCACTACTGAACACAAATCAGCTTTAAGATCTTTATAAATGCCCTTCAAGAAGTTTTAGGATGCCAATGGACCGTTATTCAGATTTCTCTTTTCTAGACTGCGCAAGCTCAACTCTGTCAGCGTCCCCCTTCACACCCACAACCTCTCACCATTTGTTAGACCTCCAAATGGTCCTTCTTCAACTTTTCTGTCTACCTCTTGAAGCGCAGTGCCTCCAAAACTGAATGGAGTATTCCAATCAGCCTTAAAAACAGTCCTTGAGGTACTGCTTCCACCACAGCCCAGTGCCTTATTTACCCTATTTGCAATGATGGCACATTTAAGGCTCTTGCTCAATTCAATATAACACATGGGGTTAATTTGCACCAAGTGCTCTATCTGGATTGAGGATCTAGCAATGTGATTTAGTCAATATAAAAATAGGCACAAAGTGCCTCTTGCTTCATGACCCAGGTTGTTGATGGAAATCCTAACAGTGTCAGCCTCTGCAGTATTCCCTAGAGTACCCTGTTTATTAAGGACCAATCATAAAGCATCATTAACCTTTCAGCAGCTAGTCTTCAACCCATCTAAAATTCCACTTGCCTAAACTATACCACTTCAGCTTCCAAATGAAACCTCTGTGAGAGACAGTGACAAAAGCACTACTGAATTCAAGAGACCTACTGCTTGCCCTCACCCCTGCTACAAGTTCATTTAAGCCAAGGCAGCAGGGCAAGCCAAGCACAATTTGCCCTTGCTAAATCTATGAAGACTATTTCTGGTTGTCTTCTTGCTTTTTATGTGCCTGGAAGTAAGAGTATACTCCATGATCTTTCCAGGCCATGAGATGAAGCTATGCAGCCTACAGTTATCTAGATGCTCCTCCTTGTCTTAGAGACAGATAACACATCAGGCTTTTCTCTTTCACTGAGGACCTCCCCCAGCTGCAGGCTTTTTGTAGTGGTCTCATATCTTCCAGCTCCTTCAGTACCCTCAACAGCTCTCACCCAATTCTACTTTTCTGGATATATCCAGTTTCTTTAAATGCCCACTAACTTGCTCTCCAGATACTGGCTGTTCAGAAAAAATGCTGGCAAATACATAGGCAGGGGAACACGCTTTTCCCTGAAGCCAATAAAGCATGTAGTGCTTCTGTACCATTATATAACAGGTGGTTTCTTCTATTCAGTGAATTTACACCTTTCCCAAAATTCCTTTCGCTATCAATTGACTTTAAGAATCCCTCCTTGTAACTTTAGCTGGTTTTGGTTCCCCTTTTTGCATTATGCCTTTCTGAATTTTAGTTCCTTAAATAGTTCCTTGTCAAGGGGGTCTTATTTAGAAGTCCTTAATCTTTTTGCACAACAGGATTATTTTTTCCTGAGCTCTCAGTAAGTTTTCACATCTTGCATCGGAGCACTGAGGAGCCTGCCACTCAGACACCTGTCTTCTTACCTCTGCCCCCAGAGCCCTGCAGTCACCTTCAATCTGCTGAAAGCTTTTCCTGGCCACTTCACTGATGCCTGTCTAGATGAGTTGCCAAGGAAGCAGTCAGAAAGCCAGGTAAGCTGTGGCAGCCTCTCTGCAACACCATGGATCCAGGCTCCAGGCAAGCAGCAGCCCTCCCCAGATGACTGATCTGGCTGGCAAACACCATGCCCTGTCCCACAGTGGGTGAAATCACAAACCACTAGCACTTGTCATAGCATCTTCATAGGACGGATGGGTCTGAAACAGTGAGGAGAGGTGTCCGGCCTGCCAACTCCCACCAGCAGAGATCATCCACGCTCCTCTGCCGATGAAGCCCAGGCAAACAGCCACGAACAGCGCCAGAGCCTTCTGTGCGTGCATCTGCCAGCCTCCCCCCATTCCAATACTTAAAAACTGGTAGGGGTCACCTACCAAGGTTAATTTGATCTGATAACTGAGAGGGACAGAGAGAGAGAGAGTGTGAGCGCTGCAACCTGGGGCTAATCCAGCCCCGTATGGGCACCGGCTGCTCAGCCACATGGCAGCTGCCTGGGGCCACAGGCAAGTGCCTACTGCCCCTCTGATTCCCGAGGGGTCGGGGACAAGTGCTGGGGAAGGGATCACAGGTCCTCTTGGCTAAAGGCTGCAGTAGACTATTTTAGAACCACTGAGATCACCACCCATCTGGCCAGCTTGAAAGACATTTGACAATGAGTTAAAATATGTGACAGGCACAGAAACAGGAAGCAAAATTATATAAGCTTTTTTTTTTTTTCCCCCTTTGGAAACCAGGCTAAGAAGTCACCCCTACATATGCATACATCCTCCATATCAGCAAACGGTTAACCAAACCTCAGTTTCCAGTCCATGCATTTATTTCATTCCCCAACATGAATATCATCCTGAATTCCTTCACCATTCCTGCTTGGCACTATTGAGACCATATAGTCAAAACATGCTCTTTTTGTTTCCACATGATGGAGGAAAGATACCGGGTGTCACCAAAACACATGATTTGCTCTAACCCGCTTCTTTCAATATGCTGCCATAAAAAAAAGCAGAATTTGTTCTATGCCTAAACACAGAAGATGAAGCAGGTGCTAAAAATCTTAGCCTTCCTGTTGGGACAATTTTATCTATTACTGAGTCCCATCAAGAGATATTATAAATGGCTTAAAAGCATTAAAATCCAGATTTGCATAAAAACAACATTACTGCAGATTTGCTACCATAAAGTTGAAAATGTAGCCTTGCAGAATGCAGCGTATTTTCCCCACATTAGAAATATTACAAAAATTAATTTAATACTACCCACTACCAAGCCTAAATGCTTTGGCAGCCCATTGTTTGGAAAACAAAGATCTTCTGCATTTGTCAAAGTAGATTTAATCCAAGATATAACTTAAAGGAAAATGAAGAACAAAAATGAAAAAGAAAAAAGCTATAGTCAAGTCTGCTGATTTACATTTTAGCTATAATGTAATAGAAACAAGTCTAATACAGATTTTAGTGGGCTCTAGGCATCTGATGCAATACAAGCAAATGATACTGATTTCCCCCCCTCATCAGCTATGATTCAGATAATGCAAAAAAACCACCAAAAAATATTAATAGAAACAAAAATGAAAGCCTGAAGGTTCAAGTCAGGTTGCTCCATGCAATCCTTCTCATAAATAAACTTCAAGAACCACTACTTACTTTTTCTTTCAGTACTCATTATCACATGTCATGTTTGCTGATGTCCTAGCTAACAGCTGAAGGTTCAGGGTCATAATTTCTGACACGTTGGTTATTGCAAGTCAATGACTGAAACTTAGTTTTAATAGATGCCACAAAGCTAACTAACTTCAATCAGATACTTCTTTTAAAGTCATCACAAAAGGCCTTTCTGTTGCTGAAGCCAGAAAATAATCTTATGAGGAATGGAAGGCCATAGTACAACTTTATTTAATGCACTATAGGGCGAGGGAGGAGAACATAAACCAACCTGTCATTTCCTGAGAACTAGACATAAAACATGTTATCCTTGAAAAGTCCAATTGTCAAAGTGCAGTTCAACATTCAGTTTCAGAATATGTCAAATCAGCTGCCCTAAAGCAATGGTAACTAACTTGAAGCCACAAGTCCAGTACCAGTTCACTGAAGCCATAGTATCACTTGAGATGTAAGAATTAAACATATTTGTCCAGATGGCAGAAGACAGGCGCTTAAGGAAGGGGTGGGCAAATCTATCTCTCAGGCCCACTTCACTGGAGTGGAGTGGCAAGTGAGGTTAGCTTAAAAGAGAATTGACTTCTGTGGATTAATAGGCATTAAATTACTAAACAATCAGGCTTTATTACTAACATTCCCCCTACCCTCTAGAAAAGAAAATCTCCAATTGGAACATTTTTGGGAGGTGAACAAAAGTCAGTTTTGGCTATATTCTTTCCAACTCTATCTTAAAACAGAAAAAAAGAAAAAACCAAAACACACACACAAAAAAAATTTAAAAAACACACAAAAAAGACCAAAACAAAAAAAAAACCCAAACAAATAAACCCCTCAAAAAATCAAACAAAACAAAAAAACCCCACAAACCAACCAACCAACCCACAAAAAAAAACCCCTCCACACAAATCAACAGATGCAAACCCTACAACTAAACATAAGAAATGTTATCCGTTCCTTCTAGAACTATACAAGTGGTTTTGCAAGTCAATATAACCACGACTGCTTGTTGTGAGATGGGACCTATGGAAGTATTTCTTCAAACTACAACTCAAACTAAGGAATATTGCAGTAATCATGCAGAAACTCAGCGCTCTCCGATTAAGAAGAAAATCCTCCTTCTATCCTCCTCAGACTACTCCCACAGAGGTGCAATTTGGAGAAAAGTGGGCAGCACTGGAGTCTTAGTGACTGCATACCTGGGTCTGTAACATCACAACACAACAACAGAAAATGCTGCAAATAATTAAAAAAAAAAAAACAAACCACTCTTCACTCTTTAAAGGTGCTTTAAAGTTGCACTGCTGGCACTGCTAAACTCACATTGGCTGTCATCTAGATATTTTAGTATCACACTAAGAACAGGTGATCCCAAGTCTTCTGCATTCACCAGCATTTCAGGTTTTCACCAGCCATGGAAATGCGACCACAATCTGTTCCTGTGGATGCTATAAGGGCTCCTCCACTCAGTGGCATTTCAGATTTCCACATAAGGGGAAGTACCTGTGTGAATACGAGGGAATAGCTAAATACACAAAGAGTGCTGTCTCAGTATGAGTGTTGAAGACTGGCTTACAGGAAGAGTGCCACTCCCCAAAAAAGCAGTGGGAGTATTTTAAGCATCACCATTCTTATTTCACCAACCATTGTGTTTCTTCTATTCTACTGAAGTTCATGGTAGAATGAATCTTATAATCTATAAGTGGTTGCTAGGATCCTTAAAACTGCCTTTTGTCATAAGGTCTTCAGAAGCTTTTTTCACAGAGACGAGGAGATGTCAAGCAAGCAGGTAGACTTTTTTCCCCAGATAATAGAAATATTAATTATATCAATCTTACCAGGAAAAGAAAATAACTGCCACTTTACTATACAAATATCACTATGTTCAAATTCCACTGTTCCCTTGAATAAGGATAAAGATTTTATAGAAAAAGTTAAAAAAAAAACCCAGAACTGATTCTAAAGTTTGGATTTCTAAGACTTACCTATTTTTCAAAATTTATTATTTTTTTAAGCTGTTATATTTGTTTCCACTTCTAGAGTTTGCTTTTACAACTTTAATTTCAATACCATAAAAGTTCTTCTATAGTCAATTCTTGTCTATCAATAGATGAGAACCACAGGCTCCAGGTCTGTAAATTCCTCTCCAAGTGCAACATCATGGTCATGATAGTCTCCAAGAGTTTAAGCTGCTTTCCCTCACTAAGCTTCAAATCTTTAGATATGAAGAAGCAAGCCTAGTAAAATCTGCCTGGCAAGGAGCAAGAGAAGATGGAGATGCCAGCACACCACCTCTGAACAGCAAAGGTACATTAAGATACTAAAGGATAAGGATATCCAGCTTTAAATAATCCAACAAGCAAGAAACAGTCAGACTTTCAAGACCACTTATGGAACCATTTTGGGGTTGCCCAATACATTAGTTTAGATTTCGCCCTTCTGGAATATTGAGGGGTTTGATTCCTCTGTGCTGTTTGCTAGAACACAGGCTAAACTGAAGGGGAAAAAACCTATGTTTATCTAGACTTTTTCATTTGTTATTCCTCTCAAATTCCTTTATGCCCTGAAGTTGCCATCTCTTTTCCCAGAAATTTCCTCTTTAGGATTCTTCTACTCAAGCCTCATTCTGCATCAACTTTTGGTGCCTCTCCAGCCCCCAGAGACATAACAGAAACAGCAAACCCTGAGCTACCTCCCTCCCACACACAAAAACCTAAGGCATCACATGAATCCTGTGGCTTGTCCCTCCCAGCTATTTTTCTCTTTTGCCAGTGTCCCAGCTGTGGCTCCAACACCTGGTTTCTGTGCGTGTCCCACCCCAGGCAGCAAAGCTGGCACAGAAAGACGCCATTTCACCAGAGGAAAGGAGCACGCAGAGACTCCAAGGCTGCAAGTAACTCCATCTCACACTCCTCCCTCAAAGCCTCCCACTCGCACCCAAAACCTGGCACTCTGCTGACCTGTTTCCCCATCTGAGGGGGCTGCTTTTACAACCGAAACACAACAACACTGCCCACAAATGTGCAGAGAACAAACACCACGTGGGCCTACGTGTGTCTCTAGTAAGCCCCTCTTAGGCTGCTGAGAGCTAGCAAGCACATCTCTGAGTCATGTTTTTTGGGTCAGAGCTCAAAAAGTTTTGGCTGTCTGACACAACAGGGCTACAATGTACTGCTTGGAGCCCCTGCAAAAACGAGGCACAGGTGTGCTCACTGCCGCTCCTCACTACAACCCCTCTGGGGCAGAGCCAACACAGCAAAGGGCAGTTCTTGATCTGAAGGCAATGACAGGCCTGCTTTAGATACAGCAAAAAATCCTCCATTATTAAAAAAAAAAACAAAACCAAGCAAAACAACAACAAAATCAAACTCCTCAAAAAACCCTCCCCAAAAAACCAAACCAAACAAAAAAATCCCCAAACCTATTAATGTTTTCAAAACAATGATATTGAACATGTATCTTCTTAGGGAGGAATCTAATTAGGGAACTGGAGCATAAAGTCAAAATGTAAGCCAATGTTTGCAGCATTGAAGAATGAGAAATACATAATTAGTGGCTATTCTCATAGTCTGAAGCCAAAGATTTGTTATTCTGAAACGGCTTCACTGTCAGTAGTTTCCAACTAAACAGAGGCAGAACTGCAACAGCAGCCTTCAAACTAAGTAGATCTGACTGCAGATTCAGTGTACGCACTCAGAAAGGTGATGCCATCTAGACTTACATACTGATATCTCTGAATGCTCGGAGCAAGACATGTTGTACAAATACAGAAATGCTGCTGTGGATGTAAAATTTAAGACACAAATTCACAGGCAGAGTTAAATTAAGCCCTGCAAAGAATACAAAGCATACATACCCATAGAACTGAAGGCCTATTAGGTTAAAAATTTCATCAGATACTTAGTTTTGAACTACATTTATGACAAGAGAAAAATGACAAAGTATGTAAATTACTTCAGCCACCTGGCAGGCACAGAAATTTGCTGCAGGGAACAGGTAATAAATAAATAAATAAAGAATATGTTACTAGGCTGTGAGAGGAAGGACTACAAGGAAATTGACTCTTTTCCCTCCAGCAGAGGTCACAGCAGTCAATAGGAATTATTAGCATCATTTTCATAACATGAGAACAAGCCAAACTGCCAAATAGCTACGCTGCAACAGTATTTCAAATCCTGAAGAAAATTTCTCTTCAGAAAAGGAAATTGAGCTCCTTCAAGAAACGATACTAGTCATTTCATCTCTCATTATATATTTTCATTATCGGCACATCTAGTCTTGAAAGACCTCTGATAACCCTGCAGCCTGAAGCAGTGCTTTTGATAGTAGTGAAAGACACCAGCATAACAACATAACATAGCTTCCTAGAAATCGTAGTCCATTTTTTTTTTTCCTTTTGGCAAATTGAAATTGTCTAATCATGGCAAATTCATTAAGTGAGAAGCTACAAATGCAGTACAGGGATGCCTGAAGGTTGAACATCCGTGAGTATCTTTTCCCACTGATTAAATAAAAAATGCCAGAGCTCACAGCTCCCGAAGAGACTGCTGGTTCCTATTCACATTTCTGACCACAGAACATCCCACAAAGTAAAATAAGGCATATTTTTATTTTTGTTTGTCCATATAACAAAGACTTACCCTGATGAATTGTTCCTTATGATCTGTTTTGAAATTGATGGTAACTGAAAAACTGATTTTTGAGGGAAGTGTTGTGCATGCAAAATGCTGATTTTCTAAGGAGAAACCTGTGTCTGTTTCTCTCAGATAGCAGCTGTATTCAATCTATAAAACACTACCATTTATTATGGAGGACACTTATCCCCAGACACCTCTTGTTTGAGTTGTTCATGTGTTTTTGGACAAAGAAAAAAACAACCCAACTAAATCCACCAGGTAGACCAGATTATACCAAACCTGGCTTCCCCCTCTTGCTGGAGGAACTATTTGATGTGGAACACACTAAGTATCTGCCTGCTTCAGTTGGGAAACACTACAGAGCATAACCCCCAAATAAATAGGTGAGCAAAGTGGTCCCCCCACTATCTATTTCCTATCTATTGTTTCAGCATGTTTAGTTGTAGCACCAAGTTTTTTCAGAAGGCAAATTTAGGATATACATTTTGGGAGGAAATGAGAAGCAACAGTACTTAGTTACTTGCACTGGCATAGGTTGTAAATCTGGCACTGGATAGAATGTGATGGAAGAAAAAGTACATCTGAAACACTGAAATACTACTAGTGCTATGGAGGCTGCAGAAAACTAACAGGTCCTTGGACTGGAATGATGAGGAGCATAAATTCTTCTAAGTATATTTTCCCCATACACACACCTTATGGTGACAGAGATGCAACATCTATCAGCAATACCAAAATTTTATTTTACCTTTCCTTTGTTTTCTTTCTTTTTGTTTTTTATAGAGAGAAGACCATTTGGCTCATCAGTATATTTGGACATATAGACTATAATATTTCCTTGTCCTAAGCATCCACGTGATCAGCTAGTTGCTGCTTTCCAGTTTTCAAATTTCTGGTAAAAAATTATTAAATAAACAGATAACCTCATCTGTCCTCCCCACCAGAGAAACTATGACCACCCAACTGCCTCAGCTGTAAAGTAGCACAGCTGTTTGTATCAAAGACCATCTCCATCTATTTTTTTGACCAGGAGACATTCAGTAACATACCTGTTCAGGTCACATCCTGCACATGAGCTTCATCTCTGAATACTTCCCTTTTCAGGCCACCAGCAGGCAGAGGCTTGTGAGCAAATTGGGAGTTAAAAGGACAGGCCAGATATCAGAAGGAGCAACTGCTTAGTGACTGCACCACTGTGGTAGCAAGAGCCATTTCACAGAAATCTTAATTTCAGCATGGCCAAGAGCCCCAGGCATGTTGCATGAAGCAGGGAAAAAATCTCTAGCTGTGCTGAAAGATCAAGAGGTACAGGGCTATGCACTATGTGACAGTACACCTACTTTTTCCTTGGAATTTTTTTTCTTTTCCCCCTTCAAATCTGGATGCTCACAGTTCCAGCAGCACAGGGAGCACATCCCGGTGTGAAGCATCTTCCCCACAGTCCGTTCTTCCCTCAGGAACCAGGGGTCTCATCTTTGCCTACACAGTGGGCTCTTCATGTCCCTGGGGACCGGGGGCAATACTTCACACCTTCTTTGCCCTCTACTTACTCTGCAGGTCCCACTGATGGCTGTAGCTGCCGAATCCCTGTCAAACAGTGCTTAAGGGGTTGACATTTGGCTTTTGGCCAGGAGGTTCTCTGCTCAAGCAGATGTTCCCATCTTTGGGGAAAAAGCAGGCCCTGGATAGAAACCATTTGCACCTCTGATTCTGATACACCATCAGACATGACACACTGGTAAGGCATAGAGCAGTTTCAAGAATATGCTCAGTGCTCTATAACTGAAGGAAAAAACCGTACATTTAAAACAAAATTGTAAAATGAAAGGAAAAAAATAGCTGTGTCATAAAAATGTTTCACAAAGTAGGAGTTATCGCTAAAGAACAGATTGCAGAGATGTTATATTCTTATGAAATCCAACGTGATTCTGAAGGGCTTCACTGTTTTGGTACTTCTTTGAAATTGAAAACCAAATCAATTTATACAAAAATATTTCCCAATTAGACTTGGTGCTGCTGACTCCAAATGGGAAATGTGAGTGCATGTAAGTGTGAAGTGATCTGATCTCAGCAGAAAACTATGGAAACTTGTTTATCTGAACCAAGAGGGCCACTAAGATGCACCTCATGTACTGAAGAGGCAACCAATGATCACAAGGAAAGGTAAGAAGTACTAAAAGTTTATGTGAAAACAGAGGGAACAAAGTCATACTGAAGCCATGATTCAGCCCAGTGAAATGTACCGCCACCCCTTGCTATACCATTTCTCTTAGAAAACACCCTCTAAATCAACCACAACTCACCTCAGCCGAGGTTCCTCTTCAGAAGCTTGACACAGAGATGTCTTTTCCCCAGTCCTACTTCCAGCATCCACATACATCTACTACTCCCCTCCCTTTCCTTCCCTATCCTTGTGCTTTTTTAACAGACAATGAATTTTAAACTCCTTAAGGATTGTTTTTTAAATAACCCGGGTTTTCAATGCTGTCAAACACTCTCAGACACATTGGCAATATGGAAAAGGATGTTACAGACAAGACAGACAGCCTCAGAAAAAAAGGAATAATTTTTTTTACACTATTTTCCCCTACTTGATCTCATATCTGCACATTTCCACTGCACTGTTTCCTCTCTCCTGAAGTCCAAGCAAACCCAGAGAGAGCAGACAGCTCTTAGAAATCCTAAATGCTTCTTACATATTTCACTTGAACGTTGCCCTCAGAGAGCCTGTGGGAGGTATTCAGAAAAGCAATCTTTGGTTTAGTGATGCTTGTCCCCTTTTGCTTGATCTATTGCTGACACAGAAAAAGCAACTCTTCCAAGGAGTGGGATGCAGATGCTGGTATCTCTCTTGGGCAGTGAATTCCCTTTTGGAAGAGCCATTTTCTCTCCCCTGACCATGAGAAAATCAGGAAGAATATTCTCTGGAGGATTTTACGTGCATTACCATCACTGAAGACCTTTCTTAGCTACCGCAAGAGATGATTCCTCACTTGAATTTCTAGCCATATTCTCCTACACCTCCCTACCTAAATCCATCACTCAGCTGTTGCTCTCTAAATATAGCATGCTAACAACTATGAAAGGTGTCTCTAAATATATTTAGTTTACCTAAATGGTACTTACTCATCAGTGCCACGTGCAAGTCTGCTATTACTGGTTAGCTTGCTACTAAGGGAAAAATAAGGAACCTTTTCATAAAGCAGTTAAGTTACAGAGGAGATAGGTGAACATAAATACAATTAAGATTAGTTTGTGACAGAATCTGTCACTGAGCATCTTAAATGGAGACTCTTCGCAGAAGCTTAGCAGCTCTTGTTAGCAAGATGCCCATGTTGCAGAGTATTATAGTGTGTTTTTAAAATTATATCATGAACTCACTAGCCTGTAAGAGAAATTATATCTAAATCTACTATCAAAGTCTATTCCGTGTATTAAGTCATTAGCACCCATTCCCATAGTGCAGAGTTTCACGACAGAAATTATTCTAAAAGAAGTCCACATTCATAGAACATGGCAGCAAGTATCTGGTATAAGCCCCTGGGCAAACTGGATGAATTCCTGCTGTATTCATTCCCTGTAGGATAACACATTTTCAAGATGGATCTGAGAGCTCTCTTACAGTCATGTGTCAGTGCCAGAAAGAAGCACATTAAAGGACTGTAAAGCTAAAAATAAAAGTCCTTTAAATAAGACAGAGCTAATGAATTGCTGCAAGTATCATAAACGAGAAAGACCAGTCAGCCACTGATTTACATCACAGCACAAGGACTGAGAGCAGTAAGAACACAGCACACAGACCTGAAAGACAAGTGCTGTTTAGAAGTTTCTTCATTTAGCCATATTATATACATTGAAAACTATGTCAAACTTCACTTATAAGCAGGTAGATATGTATGTTCTGACAGTGCCCTTCTCACATACCACTTAGAAAAAAGTTCCTTTACTACCCCTGATGTAAAGGTGAAATTTTATTGCTGAAAACACCATAAGGTGGAAGTTTACTGAGCTCTTTGAGATAAACAACAAAATGTATCGTTTATTTTAATCTTTCTTCTGAAATATCATAAGAAGTCTGTATATCATCTCTCTCTCCTCCTCCAGGGACAACCTTCCCATGAGAACTCCTCTCTAGCCTGAGTAAAGCCAGCTTACACCATGTCTTTTAGCAATAAACTTCACTTCCCAACTCACAATAGCAAGTTCTGTGCATTTGCTTTCCATAATGTCACACTTCCACCCCTATTTTTCACATTTTTCAACAGCACAATTAAGAAAGAAAGGTTCATCCAGTTTCTACCGTGTAGAAGACCCAAAAACAACTCACACAGAAATTCCCTTGAATTCTCCCTAAATGAAGGAAGACTGAAAAAACTCTCTAGCTTGGAGCGAGTTTTTGAAAACTTCACATCGGCTACCAAAATATACTATAAATGCCATAGATAGGCTTAAAAATTTATACTGGAAAGGATATATAAAGGAACTGCTGATCTTTAAGCAGCAAGGAGAATACCACAATCTGGTTGTTACTCTGCTACCAGAACCCAGCACAACACAGTCCCTCTCTACTCCTACCACCCCTTTACATCATTACAATAAAATGAACACAGTACTTGGCAGAGGTGAACCTCTGGAGAAAAAAAAGAGAGCCTGAACCCAGGAAGTTGGCAAAGGAGATATTTAGACCAACTTTGTGCAAGACCACAGTTTGCCTACCTTCGTTAAACCAGGACACAACTTCATACATCTGACTCACAAAACCTATCAGTATAACTGAAATAATACACTTTGCTCAGAAAAGAAAATATTTAGAGTAAATAATGCACTTCTCTCAGGTATGGTCTTGACCCCACACCAGTCACAGTATAGGGGGTGCTATCAATACCTTTATAGCCATTTTATAGCCATATATTTCATGGCTAGGTAAGGAGACAGAGAGATATCCCACCACTCCCAAACAGAAACTGGAAAAATTATTAGAGGTACTTAAGATATTCAACCTTTACTGCAACCAATAACTTCAGGAGTTGGAGTTAACAAGGTTGATGTTTTGTTCTGGTTTATAATGTCTCTAAATAAAAGAGGTTGCAGTCACTGAACATCCTTGGTCTTGCACCAGTAGCTATAGAAAAAACTGGCAGATTCCAGATGTTGCGCTAATGAAAACACATGTCTGGACCTGCCTTGTGAGGGGGAACTACTTGACCCTAATGAGGATGGTTTCTTCATTGTCAAGGACCCCTTTAGCCAAGGGGAAAACACCACAGTATGTGGCATGATTTTTTTTTTTCTCTTTTTCTTTGTAAATACATGACATGAGCAGACCTGAGCCTCATCTCCAAAGAGCCCAGCTGCAGCTGTTATTTACACACCATCCTAAGGCATAATTTCACTTGTGCAAGAGGGGGTAAGGGTAGGGGTGTGCCACAGCTAATGAAGAAGGGCAGCACAGGTCAATCACAGGAGTAACAAGAGCATAAATGTTGTGATTTTAGTCCTTGCCAAGGCTGGATGATCGTGTTTCCAGAAGGCAAGCATGAACACCTGCAAGGGTAGCAAACACCACACTGACAAGTGTCCTGCACCATGTGGCTCAGCTGCCCAGTGCCACGTGCTCTAAACTAGTTTGAATAGAGCAATGAGGTTTGGGGAAAATATTGCTGTTTCTGCTTGTGATAAATAAAATAATATTCAAAACACTTGTCTTCAGCTAGTATTTTTTCAGGCACCTGTTGACAGAAACTAATAGTACCAAGTTAATAATAATAAAAACAAAAAAAAAACCAAAAAAACAAAACAGAACAAAACAAACAACAACTACAAAAAAAAACCCCAAACAAAACCCAAACAAGTAAAAATCACTGAGTCTTACCCTGTAATTTCTCTACAATCATAAAATTGCTAGGACAAATGATAGTTATTTACTACATTACCCTGAAGTGATGCTAGCCTGGGCTTATCTCACCCCCTGACCACATCCCAATCTCACCCTGACTGGCCAGGAGGCTGCCAGCTATCAAGGCAAGAGAGGTCAGAGGTTAGTTTCTATACTGAAAGAAAGCATACATGCATACATATATACATATGACAATCAACAATTGCGAGTTTGTAGTAACAAGCAAGGGCTGTAGAACCTGGGCACACACACACAACACACCAGAAATGGGGTTTTTTTACAGTCACTGTGCAGATATCCATATTTTAGATTAAAATAGCCAACTATAGGGAAAAAAAACCTACGGAATTTGTGGAAATAACAATGGCTTACAGTTGTCACCCTATACCAAACAGGTCCTAAATCAAAAAAGATGAGAGAGAAATTCTTCTGTTTTCCAGATTCTTAGTTGACTTTTGACAGAATTTCATTCGCCAACCAAAAAAAAAAAAAAAAAAAAAATTTCTCATCTATTTTNAAAAAAAAAAAAGTTTCTCATCTACTTCTCACAGGCAGGCAGGCAGCTCTTTTTGTTTGCAAGCACAAAAACATCAGAATAGAAAACCAAAACACTTTTCTGGAAACCAGAAAGATCAGTAAAGGAATTCAACGCTCAGATTTCAATCACCAATTTAAAAAACTGCACATTATAGAAGACAACTGCTCCTTCCAAACCACAGATAGGGTGCTCTCCTGCGCTTCTGCACCCAAATTCTTGTCACATATCCCATTGTCTGCACTTTGAAAATGTAACAGGCATAAGTACAAATTGAAACTTGTTCAGAGCTAAGAATTATTTGTCTTCCAATGCACTTTCATATAGTCTCAGTTAAGAATAAGTTCTAGAATGCACTATTAAAATTGTAATTCAAATTAAAAGTTCTCCTGGATTGCTGTGGAACTTTTTCTTTTTTCTCTTCTCATGTACAATAACATTTTAGAATATTTCTTCTTAATAATTATAACAAAAAGTAATAATTCTTTCAAAGTTTAAAAACAAAACTAGCAAAAATTAGTTTTATGAAACCAAGCTGGAAAGTTGTAAAATCAGCTTTAGTGTCTTCCTATACATTTTTTTAGTGTTTCAAGCAAGCTGACTACTCAAACTCTGGTTCACCCATCTATGTTTTCTGCAAGTTCTCCCATTCAGTTTTCATGTTTCAGTAAAAAAAACCTAATAAATGCAAAATGTTTACAGAAAGACATTATAATCAGCATAAATATCATTAAAGTTCTAAATTTTCAATCAAAAAGAATGAAAAAAATCATAATGAAAAGGTGTTATTCTACCCACAGGCAAAGCTACAGATGAGCAAGCTTCACTCCCGTATTTCACCAAGTTTTTTTGGTTTGTTTTTTTTTGGTTTGTTGTTTTTTTTTTTTTTTTTGGTGGCACCGCTGAAATGGGACCCCTGGGACACTCCAGCTGCTGACAGGCATTTTTTATTGTTTTCTAAAAGGACATTCATGTGCATGGATGGACAAGAACAAGCCATGTCAGACTCTGTACACTGAAAAACAATCTAGTTTAAAAAGCTGGAAGCAATATTTTGCCATGTTACACACTATGGCCTTATTTTCACATCGCAAATGGATCCTGCCCTTCTTCTGAAGATACAACAGCACACAGAAAAATATTTTTTCTTTCTCTCACTCCCATCAAACTCTCCCCATCTAAAAAGATAATTTTGCTTGTGTTTTCAGGTACCACTCACTATTATTAATGGCCCAGAGCTAACCAAAAAGATGCATCAGCAAATATTGCTGTTCCCACTACTGGGAAAGTCCATCCTCCATCACATTCTGCAGAGTCTATCAAAAATTCACATTTCCATGAGCAAGTAGTTTATACAAGAAAAAAAATGCAATTACACATCTCATGTCATGTCAAAGCAATTGACCTTCAGCCCCTACATCACTGCTGCTGCTGCAAAGGACCCTACTTCCTTACAATTCTAGAGAGCTGCTTCCTCGGGTCTCTCCGTGAAGCCTCCAGAGGCTAATTATCTCAACTACATGTTTGTCAATAGGGTTTTTAAAACTCTACACAATGCATCAGGTTCACAGAAGGAGAACTGTAATTGTTGGTGGTCACTGCAGAGCACAGCAGAAGCGTGTTGAAGCTTTAATACACTCGGCCTTTATTCTAGGAAAAGTTCATGCTCCTGAATTGCAGAGCTGGAACCCCACTCTCTGAAGTCTGAAAAACATCCAACAGTGGGATAGGAATGAAGCTGATGAATTTTTTTTTCCCCAGCACTTTGTTAAATGAATTCTATTCCAGTTTGTAAAATAACTGTGCTCAATCGTTATAAAGAAATGTAGATTTGTTATGGTTCAGCACTTTGGCTCAGATCAGAAATGAAATACAAGCACAGTAAAAACTGCATTTTAGCTCTGACAGACAGTTATGAGCTATAGCTCATCAATATAAAAAACAAACAAACAAACCACACCAAAAAAACCCCCAACAAAAACCTAAAAAAAAAAAAAACAAACCCTAACTATCTGGCTCTAGAGAAAACCTTTGTTTACAGATTAAATATTTAAAACTTGAGGAACAAAAATAATTCCCAGACCCAACAACCACATTCTGTGTTTGTGTATATGCACATAAATATATAAAAGTAATCCTGAGATACTTATTAATCTCTGAAGAACCTAGTTAGAACCTTTTTTCTTCATCTGAAGTGGAAATACACCAGAAGTCAGACAAAACACAACTTACAAACAATACACAAGTTTCAGTCACAAATACCTATTAGCTTCCTCTGGTAATGCCACCAGCCTTTGCAGAGAGACTGTTCTTTGGATTCATTATTTTCTTTCTCATTAAGTATTTTCTGTCTCTGCATCTCTCTGCTTTAATATATTAGGAAGTTCCCTAACTCCTTTTCCTTGAATCCATTATCCTCCTCATATGCAATTTTATTTCACGTGAAGTCCATGGAAAATCAGAGCACAACAGCTAGCTGTTGTTCCTACATCAAAGCCAACACCATGGCTTTAGTCTATCTCTTGAAGGAGGCAATAAGCACCAAACTCACCTTGTATATAGCAGCTGTCCAGATGAAAGAAAATCTTATGACAAGGGTAATTCAGAAATCAGCTGGAAATCCGTAACCTTGTACAAACTACTAATAGTTTTGGAGACTTCCTCTGCAAACCTCAAACACATGGTTTGAATAGATTTTCAGGAAAAAAAGAAAACACCTTGAAGATTTCACAAATTCAACTTTGCAGGGCAGTGATTTCTTTGGTGAAATAGCTACCTACTGGATGCCATTTGGTGAAATAGCATCCAGGAATGGCTACAAGACTAAGAAATGACAGTTGCCACTTCATCATTTTCATATATTGCCTATTACTGCTTTCTAGTATCCCAGTAAAGGAGTTTCAGTCCAAAACATTGATATATGTACTCTACAGGGCCCAGGAGAATATCAGTAATGATATACATGCTAGTAAGTGTGTACACTTTAATTCAAACTAGAATTATGTACAGCATTTGTTTTCTGAGCACAGCATCCACTCAGGATTTAATTTCCCAGTTACCAAGATGGAGAAGAAAACCCAAAACAAACAAACAAGCCCACCACTGTCATCCTTAGACTATAATTATATATAAACATGCAATTTTTTCCCCTAATTATTAAATTAGGGGCAAGGTAACAATTTCCACATAGTACTATCAAACTATGAAACCACTGAAAGAGACTCAAACAGGAAACAGCATATGAAAAAGCTCTGAAAAAAATATGAGAAGTCTGATAACTAAGATACATACAATTTTCACTCCTTAGACTCATATCAAACATTTAAAATACAGCTAATCTAGAGTGTATCATATACAAAACACTCTGCAAAACCTAAAAGGCTGTCAACCCACAACAACTTAAGAGCCGTTCTGTTTGATAAAGCACTTTCACACCAGCTGAGTGCTCCCCCACATCACCTCTGCATTGCCTACACCTTCATGAAGTTGGAAACACCATCTCTAAATGGCACCAACTCACTGAAGTCCAGTGAGGTGCTCTAGTGACCACACAGAGCTGTAAGCACTACAGCTCAGATCCCTGCAGACACGAGGGACTGCAGGAGGCGATAAAAGATTATTTTACTGATGCTCCACCATGGCTGGACCCTCTCTGCACCTCACCTTGGTGGAAGTGCCAGTAGCTCCCACAATCTGTATGGATGTCCCCATTGCCTCAGCCAGAATGGTGTTCTCTGCTTCTGGTCAGCTGCTGACCTTTGCCTTTTGAAGTAGAAGGGCTACACACCATTGCTGTCTACCACTGCAATACAGCCAGAGATTACAGTGCTCTCATGCCATTCACAAGATCATTTGTCCAGCATTCCTGAAGCAATTTAACTGTAATAGGTACTTGAAGAAATTTTTATTTTTGTTTTATTTTTAATTAATAGCAAAAATATTCTAAAAACTCTTGGAAATCTTTTTTCTAAAATGGAAGATGTGTATTAATTATCATGCACCAAAGATTATATTATTATGTTATTATATTAACCTACATGATCATATTATAGAGTCACAGAATAATAAATCCAGGACTGCCAAGTCCATCACTAAGCACCACATCTACAGGTCTTTGAAATACCTCCAGAGACAGTGACTACAGGCATTTTGATTATATAGTTTCACTAAAACTGAGAAATTAAACTTCTCTGACACCATGAACACACACAGATTTTCACAAAATGCTGTTTCTCTCACAACTAACAATTTTTTCTTTTTCTCTTTTTCTTTTTGTTAAGTATTTGATATCAGGTGCTAAAATTATTTCTTTCTATTTAGGGTATATGGCATCTCTTTTTTGTTTCTGAAACAATATAGTCAGCTCCTGAAATTCAGAAACAGTTTTCTCAGCTGAGAACTAGAGCATCCTACAGATTCCAGCTAAGATGGTCAACAGGCAGAAATTTATCCAGATCTTCTTTAGAAACCAAAGATTTATTTTTCTACGAAGAGATTTTTAAAAGTACATGCATAAACACACATGAGAAATGCACTGACTTATTTATGACCTTCTAATTAACTTTATGCCATTTCCTCCAAGCCCAAGACTAATCGTTAATATGGAAGTGACATTTACATTTTCTGCATCTTAAGTTTTGAGCAGGCAAAAGGCTAGCAAAAAACCTCACAAATAAAACATGACTGCTGTCTTGGGTTGCAATGCAAGATGAAACCAGTATGTATTCTATTGCCGTCTGTTGAAATCGGTTGGGGAGGTGTTTTTCTTATCTCTTGTATAACCCATTCCTCATAACTCGGGAGGGGAGGCGGCAGGGCGGGTGTCTTCTGTTAATGGGCCAGCTGTTAAAACCAGGTGGGGCAGTGTTCTTATCTCTTCCACGACCCATCCTCCCTCCAGGGGATATCTGCTGTTAATGCACCATTTATGCTCACTGCACAACTGATAAAATTACATCATTCCACTGGGAGATGCTCTATCCAGTGGGAGGAGCCAAGCATTTCTACCTGGATAAAATCTGAGATTCACAACACCAGGACAGCCTGTTTCCACTGGATTCCCAGAGGAAGACTGGACCCATCTCACCACTACTAGACCTTCAGAGAAAACTACACCTTTCTACAGGATCATCTCTGTTCCAACAGAACCACATCTGACACTCCAGAAGGACTTAGCTGGACTGCTACCAACACCCTGACCAACACGGTGTCAGGTTGTATTCCGACACTGTCACTGTTTTATTTTTTGTTTGTTTGCTTTTTTATACTACTACATTTTTATTTTTAACATTTCTAGTAAAGAACTGTCATTTCTATTCCTATATCTTTGCCTAAAAGCCCCTTAATTTATAATAATTGGGAGGGAGGTGGTTTACATGCTCCATTCCAAGAGAGGCTCCAGCTTCCTCTGGTAGACACCTGTCTTTCCAAACCAAGACAACTGCAAAAGAATTTTCAAAGACTAAGAAAAAATTGACAATATCACCTGATCTGCAGCAAGGACCTTATTGTCCCGTTGCTTCTTTCTGTAATGCCTAAAGCCTCATCATCCCTTTTCATATCCATAAAGCATTAACTTCAATGAACTGTTTTCATTGGCAAATAACTATTCAGTTTCTTAGAAATTCTGTGCAAAATATACTGATTCATAATTACCCTTTAATTTCACTCACAGCATCTTCCCCAACAGCTGCAGCATCCCCTTCAATGAAATTTGACTGATGTTAATTGCATATACTTAACCAAATACAAAATCCAGTCGTTTAGTATAACTGCATCCCTTCAAGGACCTTATACTTTCTTCACAGATTAATATGCTAAATATGCAATATGCTAAATCCAAAGGATTTACAATTCAAAATTGTTCTCCTTGATCTGAAAGGAAGGATTTTTCACCAAACACCAAAGTTCTTGTGCAGAGGTAGCTGTCTTCAGATATTAAGCTCTCTCTCTTTCCCAAGGAAATCCTGGAGAGTGACTGCATCTATGAGAACCCCTGTGCAAAAAGGTAGTTCATGTCCACTTCCAAGCTGACTAGTCACCAGGAAGGGCTGAGCTCAGCCCTTCCTAGAGCATGAGCACAACTTAAAGTCTTTTCCCTCTCTGTAGCTGTCAGATAGGTGTGAAAATGGCCAAAACCTTCTTGAATTGCTACAGCTTGAACTTTAAAAGCAGCTTCAAATACAAAACCTATTAATAATTTCAATCTGTAATAGCTCTCTTCTTTAACTAAATTTTAACTAGGAAAAAAGTGTACATTAGGAATATTCTGTAAGTTACCATTTCCTTTTATTTTCCAGAGATATTTATATTTTTCCTGAACTAGGGCTTCTGAAAACCACTGAGTGACCAGGTATCCTCAACACCCCAGTAAAAGATTTTTTTCCCCATCTGCAAAATGACTAAGCAACCAACTAAATTTAGCAGAAGAGAAATTCAGCAGACTTTTTACCTCAAAATCTGCCTTTGCAGCATTCAGTGGATGTCCACCAGAAACAGACATGATACTTTTATTTACAATGTATTATATATACATATAAAAAACATATAACAAACGTCAACACTTCTAGAGAAAGCACAATACTACAAGATGGATGATTTCATGGGCACCAGCAGGGAAGTTACACTTTCCCAAAAAATGTCAACTCTGATTTTCTTTCCATCTCTTCTAATGTAACAGTTCACATTTTCCCTGGGACAGCTCAGACATACCCTCCAATAACTGTCTAATTCTTCTGCCATCCTGAAACAACACAGGGATAAGCACACAGCCTCTTTGACATTTCTCTACCATTGAGTGAAAGGCTGCACTCACTTACAGGTATGATGTAGATTATAACACAGACAGATTCTTTATGTTCTTCGAGAAATATGAATATTATAAATATTGATTGAGAACTAGCTCTCCTAGAAACAAATGTTTAAAATGTTTCAAAGTGAAAGATGGACATGCAGAGCTGCCAAATGACTGGTTAGTTTTGTAGAACTAGAACCCTCTGAGCTAATCAGCAGAATCAACTATATGATATTGAAAGCATTGTGTTTACACACAGGGAAATGAGCTGTCATCATCTTCATCTTTTTTATAGGTAGTCAGAAAAAAAGATTACCAGTGCCCAGGGCGGTTATGGACTCACCATTGCTGGAGATGTTCAAGGCCAGGCTGGATGGAGCTCTGAGGAACCTCCCCTAGTGGAAGTTTTCTATGCCCATGGCAGAGGGGGTTGGAAACAGATCATCTTTAAGACCTCTTCCAACGCAAACCATTATATGATTCTATAAGACTTGATGTTAAGACTTAATTGCAAAATATTGCTCTAAGGTTAATTAAAATTTAAATTCCATTCACTATTTTGATTCTGGACAAGAAGCTAAGGCAGTTCTGCAAGCAAAAATGAAACATTTGCCCATGAAAAACCAAGAACAACAATTTTAGAAAAGGAGCAGGGCTTCAGTGGTGACGTGAAAATGTATCACTTATAAGTAAACAAAAACATTAATCATCAGATTTCAGAAAAGCAAGATACTACGTTCTGGTACTGAAAGTTAATTAACATTTAAAATAACATTGGGATTTGACTCACAGTTTTCAAAAAAAGAGTTCAAAATGAGTGGATTTAAAAATAAAATAATTTTTACAAAACTCCAATACACAACTCCCGAACACTGACATAACAGCATGAAGTTCAGTGCGATCAAAATCTTCCATGTGTATGGGATAGAAAGAGGCTGTTCTAGTGGGTTGATGCTGGCTGGGTGCCAGACATCCACCAAAGCTGTTCTATCACTCTTCTCCACAGCTGGACAGGGGAGAGAAAACATAACAAAGGGTTCATGGGTTGAGATAAGGACAGAGAGACATCATTCACCAAATACCATCACAGGCAAAACAGACTCAAACAACTGAAATAACTGAACTTCTTACTAACAAAATCAGAGCAGGATAATGAGAAGTTAAATAAATCTTTAAAAAAACACCTTTCTCCCACTCTTCCCTCCTTCCCAGCTCTACCTTTGCCCCCTGCAGTGGTGCAGGGAGAAAGGGAATGGGGGTTATGGTCAGTTCGTCACAAGTTGCTCCTGACACTACTCAGAGAAGAGTTCTTTTTCACCAGCATGAGGCTCCTCCCACAGGAGACAGTTCTCCATGAACTGCTCCAGCATGAGTAACACTCTCATACCATGCAGTCCTTCAGACACAACCTGCATCAGCATGGATCCCCCACGGACTCAAAAGTCCTGCCAGGAAACCGGCTCCTCTCTCCATGGGTCTCCTACAGGGTCCCTCTCAGGCATCCACCTGCTCCAGCGTGGGTCTCCTCCACAGGCTGCAGGTGGATCTCTACATCCCCATGGTCCTCCATGGGCTGCCAGGGAACAGTTGCTTCACGATGGTTTTCACCATGGGCTGCAGGGGAATTTCAGCTTCAGTGCCTGGAGAAGCTCCTGCCCCTCCTTCACTGGCCATAGTTGTTCCTGTCACATATTCTCACTCTACTCTTCTTTGTCCGCAATTACATCCATGCAATAACTTTTTTTTCCCCCTCCCTTTTAAATATGTTAACACAGAGACATTACTATCATTCCTGACTGGCCCAGCCTTGGCCAGCGGTGCGTTCATCCTGGAGCCACCAAGGAATTGGCTCTGCCAGACATGGGTAAGCTTCTGGCAGCTCCACAGAGCTTCCCTGCTACCAAGACC
This sequence comes from Donacobius atricapilla, assembly GCA_013397315.1. Taxonomy (NCBI): domain Eukaryota; kingdom Metazoa; phylum Chordata; class Aves; order Passeriformes; family Mimidae; genus Donacobius; species Donacobius atricapilla. Next base: position 26,848 of record WBMY01007388.1, on the reverse strand, counting down.
TGGCCACCCAAACTGAATACCGCTGTCCCACCCAGGAAGGATTAGCATGTCTTTCAGTGTTTTAACCAGTATTGAAAGTGGTGAAAGTCTCAATATGCATCACTTTTTTTCCCCTCTCAAACACTGGCACATGACAGAGCTGGTCATTTCACACTGTACCAAGCAACAAATACAGTCAAATCAGAGCATCTGAAAACCCTGGGGGCAACAAAACAATGCCATGGACCACAGTAATTCTCTAGGCTTCATGTCATGCCTTTTTCCATCATAGACCCTTTCACTCAAAACTGCTCACATGCAGGGTTTCCTGCTGCTACCTTTTTTCAGGTGCTGTAGAAGAGATAGCAGTGGTCAATACTCAAACAAATCTTTGTAGAACTGAGTAAGCTATGCTCTGCTCACATAATACTTCCATTCAAACATACAATCAAACCATGCCATCTGGAAACGTCTTAACAGATACATGGGAAACTCATAGGAAGCATTTGCCTAGCTCTGGAGCACACCTTACAGTCTTAGGATTCCAGATTTACTCTGATTTCAAGTATCACTGCAGTACACACACAGAGCTCAATGCAAGATTATTTTCCCTAGTAAAAAAACAACCAGCCAAAAACAAACAAACAAACAAAAACCAGACAAACAAAAAGAAAACCACATTCCAGTACTGAAATGCTGTAGAGACTTCATAAACTTATTGACCAATGCCTTGTTCACTCCCAGTAACGACAGCAGGTTTCTGCCAATCACCTGAGATAGCTAATGCAACCAAATTGTCCAAGGAAGCACCTACAGAACATGTTATCACTTGCAGCTTCTCTACACTAAATCATCCAAACAGAGCCAGTCAACCCCAAGATTAGCTGCATGTGAGTTCATCCTATTTCTTTAGGAACCTTCAATGCAGAATGTCCATGGAAGAATGTCAGAGCAATCTGAAGGCAGTGCCACTAACACAAACACTATACATGTCTGTTTTGCATAGACAATTCAACACCAGCTCTAGACACATATAGCATATATTTGTATACATAAATAACATGCATACAAACATACATTTTTAAAGTATTACACCACCATTTTGAGTAATTTCCCAGATCAGTTCTCCTGAGGAAATATTGCAGATTACTTCACTGTGTAAGCAAGACCTCACAAACTTTCATTGCAGCAGTTAATTTACAAGACTTTTTATCCTATCTCTGAGAAAGACAAAGGAAAAGTAAATAAATTTGGAAATAAAAATAATAGATTACCATAAAAGTCCAGGAAAGAATACTTCCAGAATCAAAAAAAATTAAGAACAGAGAGCATGTGCACACAGAGAAACAGAAGCAAATAACACCTCAAATGCATTTGTAACACAAGACTTCCCCTAATGTTTCAGACACAAGAGGAGCCCCGCTGAAATAGTGAAGGAATTCTAACATTCAGATCTATAGAGAGGTGGTGATTTTGTGTGAGCTAAACCAGTGTAAAATTAGAATACCTCAAAAATTCCTTGATTTCTTCTAAATCTCTTCACTCTGAGAACAATGCAAGACCAGAGCTAGTGTGCATATACAGCCTTACCTTTCATTTCTTAAATTAACAAGTGATGCTTTGCGGCCATAAGGCTTGAGGAGTGCTTTTAAATATGCCTCAGACATTGCAAGATGACCCTGTGCTTCACCCAAAAGAGTGTGACTCTCCCCCATGCAGCCCCTCAGTGCATCAAGGAAAGAATTATCAAGTTCAGTGAACTCTGTTATTTTTGAAACTGCAAACAAAAATAATAAAAGCCAAAACATTCATATTGAATTCTAATAATTCTTAATAAATGTTCTGGTTTGTAAATTAGGGATCTAGGGAAGTTTCTCATTTGCCCTAAGCAAAGTTAAAGCTGTAGTGCTGTCAGAGAGAGGAAGGGAAATGATACAGAGAAGGCACATCCTATCCCATTTTGTCTTCCAGGAAAATACAATCTAACCATCCTCAGATATAAAAAGACTTACTAAGTCACCTATGAAGATCTAAACTTCATTGTAAAAACTGCATTAGTTTAATAGAATTCTGACCTGTGCTATGCAGCCATCCAAAATCTTGCGAATGATCTTTTCAACAGCACCTTCAATAAACACGGTCAGCAAATAAATATCCAATAGACAGCAGTTTAAACAGCAGTCAGCTTAACCTTTCCCCTGTCTTTAAAAAATGCCAGACTCTTCAGTGTTTGCTCAAGACTCTTCTTTTGCCAGCATTCAATTTGAATGAGCCGGTGCAAATGCACTGTTCATCCCCTCATGAGAGGAGGACGCATTTATGTGAAACCTGAGGAGAATGCCTAATGCTGAAACATTCTCTCTGCATCCTCAATGAGATTTTATTACAGGGCTCTCTTTCTTCTACCGTGGCATGTGTCAGCATGCCTGCAAGCATTCTACTTCTTTTATGGCCAGACACTATCTGTACACTTGTATTTACATTTGGTATACACACAAACACTCCCGATCACATGTGCTTTATGACCCCACGGGAGCTACTCAAAAAATTATCAAACCTATCCAAGTGATAATAGGAAGCAATGACATAAAAAATATATTCTGCTAATAATTCATACAGCTAACTTTCTGGCTATTAGGAATCAGATTTTAAACCATTTTGGCTTCCAGAAACATTAAGGGCTTGAATTTGCAAATGTGCCTAAAGGTAAGTCTGCTTTATAAACTAGCTCTGTGGTCCTCAGAGAAAAAACTTGGCAGTTCAGTTAAAGTACAAACAAGGTTTTAATTAAAAATAGTTATTTTTTCTGTTGTATCCATATAGCAAAAATGAACAATGTCCCAACTTGTCAACAAAATATTATGAGTTAAAATCTGTATTAAAAAAAAAACCCTACAAACAAGGTAAAAACAAACAAAAAACTACAAGACCACAACAAACTTCCTAGACCCTGCAACTCTTTAAAGAACATTACTAGTGTAACTGCAATTTTTGGTTGAAGAAATAAGACTTATGAGAAGAATGGCTTTTACCAAGATCTGTGAATATCTTGGGCTGTGACAACTAGATTTAACCAGCTTTGATAAATAATAAATGAGCCTGGCAAACATTCAGTTTTTCTAGTCCTCTACCTACATCATTCTACAGTTCCTGATGATACATTATTTATATTTCAGGAGCACTGTCTACCAGGTAATCTCCTTCTACACCAGTAGAAAAGAAGTCTCTGTTGCAAAGATCATTCATTCCAAGACAGCAAGGAAGTAAAAAAGTTAATATTTTAAAAATTCAGTTTCCTAGTCAAAATAAAAATGCATGTTACAAGCAAGGTGTGGGCTCCATATTTCTGAACCTGAGAGAATTTTAGCTTGCTAACTATTGCTAGTTCCTGTCCCAAGGGAAACCTGTCAGCAGTTTCTTTTTTCAAAACATGTCTCTCCGTCTCTCAAAACAGGTTAAGTAAACAGTGTTCCCTTTCCCATAACAACTGTCCCCAGGGGTCGTTTCTTATTACTTAACCAATGGAGAGAAGTGTCAGTCCCATGTACCAATAATATACCTTTTTAGCCCAGCATGTTATAAAAGAAACTGTTGGAATTGTAAATAAAGCTTTCTTTCTCTTCTGACAACTATATGGAGTCAATCTATTTTGTGTCCTACCGTGACAGTAAGGGAACAGAGAAGCTGCCATTCTAAATGAAAATTTCTTTGAAATATTAAGTTTGAGAAAAATGCTATCTATGGCAATATCTTTCCCTATTGTCTTCGATAAAATAATAAAAGCTCAATAAAATGAAGTCTTAAAAATATAACTCATCTCGATGGGTCCTGTATCTTCCTTGCTTTTCCCATTTCTTTGTTTTTCTTTATTCTTTTCATTATATATTTAATATGTACTCCTATTAACAGTGTATTTCTCATTCTGTCACTATGCCTTTACTAAAACACTGTCTCTTTTATACCAATTATGCTGCAGAATTGATCCCCAGCATTTTCTGTAGTGTCTGTTTGTTTAGGGGTGGGGGGAAAGGGGATTTACACCACATATCCCACTCACTTCCCTGGACCAACTGCCCCCATTGCTCAGCCCCACAAAGCGCAGGAGTTTCAGAAAGGTATTGCACTACTGGAAATTAGATTTTCATAATAGCTGCAATACAACAAGGCATGTTGTGGTGAGCTACCACAAAAGTCATCAGGGGCTTTATGGGCTTATATGCCCAACTGACAGCACCCCCAGTGTGATAAAATTATTCAGCTTAAATTCTTGATGACCCTTTAAGTTTATCAACCAAGACTGTTGGCAATTTCAAAAGAGTAGAAAGACACACAGCTCCAACCAAATTTGTTTAAGAAAGCATTCAGCAGTGGAGTAAGATGGTAAAAAAGAAAATATTATGGAATTTTTTTAGATTCATCCTATTCTATCTTCTATTGTTGAAGCCATGCCATTACCTACTTATTCTTTTAGTGGTTACAAGATGATATCATGGAAAAACAGCAATCTACCTTTTTTAGAATTAAGACAAGGAACTTCATATCTTTCTGGTTAATGGTCAATGCAATGTGCAGAGGAAGACAAAGACATTAGAACTGCATTACAGAAAATTATAAACTTGAGAACACAATTTTGAAAACTTAAACTATGGCAAATTAATGCTCTCCAGAGAATTATATTAATTGTAAGTTACAGACATAAATATTACATTTCCAAATTGAGAGACAGAATAATAACCTATCAGCTATTCTTGCATGAACCAAGATTTAATTTTTCTACCTTCTGGCTTCATCCTGAGTTTTTAAGCAACACATGCTGATGTTGGCAAAGGCTGATATTAGGTTAATTAGTTATACCTAAGATAGTCACATGCATAAGAGTTTGCTGAACCAGTCCAGCACTTTCTTTGGCGTCTTTTTTCCTCTCCTTTATTACTGATCCAGTTGCAGACTTGCAATGAAGAATGAAAATATTTTCCTTCTGTATAGGCATAGTTGCTGACTCCATGGGCACTGTTCCTTCATTCTCAAGGAAATGCTCACTTGATGGGGAAACAGAGCATTGAAGGCTTTCTAGGCAGCACAGAAACGACGATTTTTGCTCATTCAGCATTTAATCACTTATTAGTGATTTACAGTATCAGTCTGTTTCACATTTTTTTCCAATTCAAAACAGCGTGTTGCAAGGTAATTATTACCTCTTCAAATATGGGGGAAGTTGCAGTTTTTTTGTTATGGAGGTTTTGTTATGAAAGCTTAAGGCATCCATATATCAAACATTCTGTCCTTCCAAATCAAACAGGAGAAAGAAAACAAAACCAAACCAACCCATCTTCCACAAAAAAAAAACCCCAAAAAACAACAACAACAAAAAACCAAAACAAAAAGCACACACACCAAAAAGATAAATAAGGAAAAAAAGCAAACAAAAAACCTAGAAACAACTCATGGAATAAAAATATCCCCTTCTTTCCTATCTGAAATAGAAGGCAGGCAGGCTGAAGAACTCACATTCCACCTGATGGCAATTAGATATGTTGAAACCTACTGGCTGCAATATAACTTAATTAACATTATAACATGTGTAAGAGGGGAAAAAAATCTAAGAGCTGAAAGAATGTCAACTCTCTGGTAGTTCAATATTTGATTTGTTCATTTTTATTCTCTGCTAAGAATTGACCCTCTTTATAGTATGTCCCTCACTGAAATAATTCCAGGAGAAGTAGTAGGTGTTTTGTATTCAGATCAATACTTTTCTATTTTGCCTACTGAGGAAACTTGTCATTTCAACTGCTTTACCTTTAGTCACAACCTACACAAATGTGCAATAGGGAGGCAATGTTCAGAGACAGGGAACTGGAAGCACCACCCATGCGCACAATCCAAGAGTTGTCCTCTTATGCTGAGCTCCATTTACCCCATTTTAACTGAGTTAAATCCTAAAGTCCTATTTTCCACTATTAGCTCTCAATTGTAAGTAAAGCAGGGACTAAACCACATCAGGACTTTCATCAAGTTTTCTCAGTCAGAAACTCAAAAGGTCACGCTGACTACCGAGAGTCACCATCTGATTAACAAGAAAACAAACTCAAAGAATAAATGTACTGATAACTGATAAGAAAGCTTGACAACATATATAGCTAGCAGGAGGAGGGGAGGAAAATTCAAACAAATCTCATGCTGCAGAGTAATACCCCAAAATATCAATTTTACACAGAGATTTGTAATTAGACGATCACCAAATCACTGCTTAACTGAGTGAGTGCTCTGCCACATGTAAACAGTTCTTCAAAGAGGTGATCTTGGAAAACACTTTATACAACATATAAAGTGGCAGAGGAAACTAAACTCACAACTTTGTTAATCTAAATTAATCTGGTTAATTCTAATACAGCCAATAGAAGTTCTCTGTCTGGGGGTATGCGGCTTTTTAGCTCTGATTTAAGACAGTGTTTGCTTGAAAACATGAAGACTGGGTGACAGCACAAACCAATGCTAAATGAAGAATTGCAAGGGGACATTTACAGTTCTGCGAGTTTAAATACCAGAAATTTAAAAAGCTAACTCAGTCACTAGAATACCACCGAATTTCAACGGGGACATCTTACTCTGAAACACCAGAGATTTTAACTTCCACACATTTTTTCCTATCAATAAAAAGAACTATTCAGAAAGTCGCTCTACCACTGTCCATCTATCCAAATCACACAAGTCTTTGGAAGCATTGTCATTCCACACGACAATAACTCTATTACTTCACTTTACCCAAGGTAAGAGTCCAATAGAGATGAGGAGCTGAGTGTTAAGCAGTTATAAATCAACTAAAAAGCAAAAGATGACAGGCTTGTTTCCTATAGTCCTGATTCATAAAGCTCCCAGCAGTGGAGCTACTACTACTCACATACACCAGGATTTTTCACTTTGACATTGAGTATCCTTAAACTTGACTCTTCTTCCTCTGGCCAGTTGCTGGGGGAAAGGGTTGTGTTCTGGGTGGATTTTCTTTTTTTCTTTTTGGAGTTTTGTTTGTTTGGGTTTGGTTGTTTGGTTTTTTTTTTTGGTTGGTTGGTTTTTGGTTGGTTGGTTGGTTTGATCCTATTTGGTTTTTTTGAAATTTCATACATCCTTTATGTAGCAAAAGAAAACCTTTTTAACTCAAGTTTTTCTAGTCTCCCATCTCTTCAGAAAAACCTAAAATTTTCAGATTTTGAAGTCTGAGAAAACAAAATAACAGCCAAAATTTCATAAACAAAAGTTTTGGGGAACTCCTCCTACTTAGGAGGAGTGTTGGGGGTGTGAAGACACCAAAAGGGCTTTATGCACAGATAGATATTTTTTTAACATCCATCTAATGTTAGAGGTTCATTATCACCCTAGACCACCAGCTTACCTGCACATTAGTAATGTAGAATGGGAGAGAGGATTCCAAGTCCATCATCCTTACCTTGCCAGACCACTGTCCCCCACCTATCTTTGAAAAGGAAGGGCCAGTAAGACACAACTGAGCCTATGGCTTACATAAAGCACTCCAAGTAAATCCATCTGCCAGTATACTTACTGGAAATCTAATCGATAGTGAGGTTTGCATGTTTGCACAGCTGTTACAGACACTTATCACTGCTATTTTATCTGTATTTTTTAATAAAGTGTGTGACTCTTAAATCATTGCCTTCTTACTTGTCTTTCAATCTGTTTGTCAGATTATCACTTATTTGCATCATTTCTCTTCACCTTTAATTTCCTTTGTTATTTAACAATTTTCTCCACCACTTCTGCTACGCTTTCCAGCCTCTCCTTTTGCTATGTGATTTCTTCTTTTCCATTTTACTTTGTGGTTTCCTTATACTTCACTCTTTGCCAACTTGCCTTTTTTCTTGTTCCCTACTGTTTGTAAGAATCATATTTGTAGACTATCTCAATTTGAAAGGCACCCATAATGATTGAGTCCAACTCCCCTGTTCCTTGCAGGACTACTTAAAACTTTGGACAGTGCTCTCAGGCACATAGTGTGATTCTTGCAGTGTCCTGTGCAGAGCTAGGAGTTGGTCTTGATGATCCTGATGGGTCCCTTCCATTTCAGCATATTCTGTGATTTTTTTAATTCTAGGCTCACGGTGAATGTTTTGATCACCAAGACATTAATAGGTGAAACACAGTAGCATAAAATTTCTTCTTGTGGAAAATTAAATTTCCTCTTATTAAGGAAGAGCCTAAGGATTCGTACTGTGACTGCTACAGCACTATGCAGTATCTCAGTGCTGAACACACTAACTTCCTATTAGCAATCCTTCCTCTTGTAACTGACATGCAAGTATCTCCTTTTGTGAATCAGCCCATTCCAGCCCCATCCCCAGCAGGGTTACAGTGCAGCAGCTCCCCAAGAGGAGGTCCGTGGATGGTTACTGTTCACTTTGAGGCTGGTCTCCATCACCTTTAGTAGGGTATTAATGACATTATTCTTGGACCCAAAAACGTAAGACTGATGTGAACATTACTGGCTTTTTTGAGAGCCCATTTCATTGATTAACTGTACTCACAGCTGTGAAGCTCTTTTCACTATTCAGCTTAATTATGTCTTTGCTGACGCCTAAAGATGATTATTTCTTCAAATGCTTATCATGGTCAGCTATCTAAATGTGTTTATTTTGCAGAACATAAATAAGTGATGCATCTAATCACAATGCAAGTGTTACACAGCTTCACAACATTTTTGTTGTCTGGCATAATGAGGAAGCTCAGAATAGGCACTTGTCTGTTGGCACTGTCATCCTGTTATAGAATTTCCATTCATTTAACAGCTCCAGGCTGGCAGCTAAAGCAATCTTGAATGGCCAGAAAGCATCCATCCACCAAAGCCACAGACCTTCATTCAAGCTTGGACAATTCAAAGTATACTCCAGCTCTCCTGCCAAAAAGATTTGAGGTTTAGAGACTAAGATTTATAGAGAAACTGAACATCTGAAAATTAAAATTAGAAAAAATGGAGACCCCTATGGTTGGTCTGTCATTAGCAACAGGCCAATGAAAACTGGTGGCAGACGAGCACAGTTACTTTCCACACAGCATGTAAAACCATCCCTGCTGCTAAGGAAAGAGTTTTGCCCTCATATTTGCAAATGCCACAAAACTAAGCATGAACTCCTTTTCTTTTCTGATACCAAAATGCTATTAATTTAAATTAGCAAAAATATGTTCTCTCCATAGAGAAAAAGAAGAGTGCTTTCTCAGAAGTGTATATTCTGAAATACTCCATGGTTCAGACTGATCCAACAGTGGGTAACTAGGTTTGCTCCCTTCTAAGCACAAAACTTAGCAAAGTACTTTCCCCATACCTCCCTGAGAGGACAGCATGCTCTCTGGCTGTTTGAGCTGAGAGGAGCTTCCTCCACTTAGGCTGAAATCCCCCAATGGTCATCCTTTAATTTTCTAGTTATCATTCAACAACCTAAGAAAAGTGTGTGTGTAGTTTCTGCAAGTGGCTGAAGGAAAATCAACTTCTTTTCTTGCCTTCTGGTGAGTCACAGCATCGCTAGACATGAAAAAAAAAATTCTTTTATTTAATCTATATTTTCTCCACATTTTTCTCGAGGCTATGGATCCTTTGGAAATCTCTGAGCAATACCAGTTCTCCTGCCCCTACTGCTACAGTATTGTACAGTAACACAGAATTTGCCTAGTCTTCCTTACAATAGGTGAAACAGCCAACTCACAGAAAATCAACAGCCTTCGGTACCTACAGTGAACTCAGGCAAAACAAAGTGGGAGCTCAAAGCTACTGAAATGTATGGACTGTGGGGGGAATATATCAAAATCTAGGGAACAGGAGATAAATACAAACATTTATGTTACTGCGAGGGCATATAATTTAAAATGCAATTAAGCAGGAAGTCACTTAAGAATGGAATAATTCAGAAGAATATATTTGAGTACAAAATGCAATTAATTCAGACAGGAAATAAGAATTAAAAAGTAATTATGTTTTGCAAAGGCAGAATAAATGTAACTGAATCACACTGTTCAGTGCCTTGTGGCTTGAGGTTTTTTGTTGTTTTGGGTTTTGGTGGGGTTTTTTTCTGTTACTGTTTTTTTTTTTAACTAGTGGATCTTCAAACCACTCCCCACACCCCCTCCCCGCTCTCCCAAATCAATCAAAAATAGTAATTAAAAAAGTTCCACTTCAGCATCCCAATATGCCTTAGGGTAATACCAAATATAACGTCATGGAAATAGCAGGAAGAAAGCCAGCTATCAAATAATTGATTACTGCTCAAAGCACTTATGCTTAGGACCTGGGTCCTGGTTTCCTACAGGACAGAGACTTTCAGTAAAAGCCATCGTGCCATAAACATAATCACACCCATTGATTTTAAAGACTGGCTAAAAGCTATTGCCTGGGACACACCAGGTAAGGCAAACGATCTGTGTTCAGGGACGAAACAAACTGAATTTGCACTTGAAATATTTGACCTCCATCCCACAAGTGCTCCCAGCAGAGTTCCAGCAATGAATACTGAAGGCCTATTTCTCCAGCCTCTATTCAAGACTGCACATCAGCTCCTGCACATACCTCCCTCTTTTGCAATCAGAAAGGGAAAAAGATCTCCCCAGCCCTCATTAGCAGCCCCCTAGGTGTCTGCTAAGAGGACAGGAGAAAAAGACACAACATCTTTTCCAACAGAAGCACATTTGGTAGCCTTCAAGAAGCAGATGGGGTAGTAGTGAATAGTAGTGCTATTTTAAATAGCATGCAGATGTCAGAAGATGAAAAAAAAGAAAAATATCCTAAAAAAAGAGCTTAAAATGTCAAGGGCCTTCATGCAAACCAGATCATATAGGGCATGGGGCAAACCACCAGCAGCAGCGCATGAGCCTAAAATGCAGCAGCAGCAACTGCTCATGAAGAGAAGCAGCAATGATGTTCACCAACTCCATATACACCTCAGGATTACCCCTTCAGATCTCTGCAACACTTCCAGCCTAAGACTCATCCCAATACAGTCCCACTTCCAGGGACCCTGGGTTTCCTTTTTACTGCAGCATACTAAACCAGAACGTGCCATACTTTTTGGTTTGGTTTTAAATTGTGTCCAAAGATACAAAACATGTAGACCATCTTCTAAAGAGAGCTACTTCATCAGGAACTGTTCAGTAAATAACAGCTGGACCTACAAGCACTTACGAATCTTGGAAATAATTTTATTACATGTTACTTTATACTAGATGCCCATAGTAAGCCAATTTTCTTCAAGCAATGTCTTTGGAGATAGTTCCCTTTTCTTCCAAAAGCCCTAATAATCTTTCAAAAGAGAATAATGACCTGGATCTGACCAGATACAGTATAAAGTGTTTCTGCAGTTCACCACATTTTTAATTCACTTTGATGTATGAGCCACTGTGGATTCACTTTCATGATCATTTACACAATTAGGTTTAGAGAGAACATATGTGCTAACCTTCTGCAGAAACTGAATTTTAAAACTAATTACCAATATGCTTTCCCACCAAAACATTTAATGTAAAATAGTTGTCAGCTGAATCAGGGCAGTTAACAGACAATGTACTTATCTCGTCCAAAATAGAGCAAAGGAGTTAGCATGTTGGGTAGCAAAGTTGAAGCACTAAGGCCTAAAATTCAGAGTAAGTATGAAGAACAGAACATTTGGAGAGGGCTGGTGTTCAGTCAGTCACATTTTGAACAGAGAATTACAAAAATTTGTTAAATAAATTATTCATTAATATTTAACAACTTGGCACTGGATACAATATTTGTCTTCTGGCAAAAGAACAGTGCTATGAACTCATCCACTTGTAACTGCACTGCTGGAAAAGTTAATGACATTTATTGACAGGTTAATTTATAGTATCACCTCAATTAAAATAAGATTATCTTATCACTTTCTGCCTGAAATGAAACTGCAGCTGATTGGGAACACGGTACCTACAGGCTAATGAATGATTTCAAACAGTTCAGTGTCCAATTAATAGTAGCATCTAGTTTGGAGATTTTTTTTTCCCTGTCAGAGTATTAGCTCTATATTAATTAACTTTTACTTAGTAGTAACAGAAAGTTTCAATCTTGATGTTATCATTCTAGTAAAAACACAGATAATAAAATGGTCAAGATGTGGAATCCATGGAACAGGAGCAAACTTGGTATCACTTGCTGGTGTACAGAACAAGATATGAAACTTTTCCTAGCCTGATTTCGAGAGTTATCCCAACAGAATACTAACTGAAGAAATGGATAAGAGTCCCTTATGTCCAAGACATTGGAAGAGTGACCCATCCACTTCTATCCGGAGCATCCTGCCTGAAGCTGGTTTCATGATGGACCAAACTTTGTACAAAAAGGCTTCTTGGTGCCTTCTTCAAGAAGGCAGCTTTTAATCCAATCTTTGCCTTGAAAAAAGAAATTGAATAATTCGCTGATTTTCAAGATTTGGTGCAGCTGAAGGATTTTTGACAGGGCGACGGGGTGGGTGGAGGAAGTATCCTTTGACTCATCACAATCTGAGAACATGTGAGATGAATGGACCAACATTTACCTCCTGCCTGCTTATTAACACTGGATTTAGAGTAATCAAGCATGATTTCTGAAATATATTTTTTCCCATAAAATGTTCATCACTAACTCTACTAGCACTACAATACCATAACTATACCATTCATATTAAAATAATAATAATAAAATAAAAAGAGAGGAAGTATAAACTCCAGACCTGGCTTGGTGTTTTAACACTGTGAACATGGGTGACTTAAGAGTATGTTATCCACATATTGTACACAAGCTCTGATATTCCTTAGGAAAGGGATAGTGCCATTTCCTTAAGGCAGTCTTACAATGACACCAGGCAAGAGATGTTAATTTGGTGTACCAAATGGTCACTTGGGAATGCAACAAGTACTCATTTCTGAGAGTGATTGATCAGTAGTTGGGTTAAGCTCTGTAGTTGCCAATATTTTGTTCACTGGTCCTGAGCTCAGTATGCATAGAATAAATTAATGAAGAAAATAGGAAAACAAAAAAGAAATAAAGAAAGAAAAAAGATAAAAAGACTACCTTTGCTTCATAACTGTGTGATACTATCCTGTATCTTTTCCCTTAATTTTGAGTGGCATTACCAGCACAAATTTGAATCCAAATATTAGAAAGCTTCACAAAAATGCTTCAATGACTGTATATATGCTCCTACCTGAAAATCCATAGGAAAAAAACAAAGCACCAATAAAATCATATTTTTGCTTCTCATGAATGCACAATTTTAATTAAATTAATTACTCCAACTAGATCACACTTCATCTTTCTTTCAGAAGCCAGGCAGAAAATCTATGATTCTGCCCCCTTTTAAGAGAGTTTTAACCATGTTTCTAGGTTTCCATATGCCTTTTACTCAAGATTTCCTACACTTACCTATAAAGTGAAGCAGTTTTATCCCACCCATGTAGCAGCCCTATGCAACTGTTGCCAAGCCAATAAATTAACAGACTCTGGGGCTGATCACACACAGTAGTTGTTTTTTTGATTGTTTTATCTGGAATCCACAGACAGCAGTCCCCTCTCATACCTGAAGCTCATATGGCTTTTGATCTCCCTTATTGTGCCATTGTCTACCAAACAGTTTTAATACAAAGAAACAGCATAAAAAGCTTCTTGCTAACACTTGGGTCCCAAAGATGATCAAAACTGATTCTTTTCTTTCACTGTAACGGGTCTGCACTGCAGATTTAAAGGTTCAGGATTCACATTTTGCCAACAGTGCACCTAGAAGAAGCTCAGAGTTCCAAACTACTTTTCAGAATGAAAAAAATAAGAAAGGGTGGGTTGTTTTTCAAGTTAGTATTTTGAAAGTGAATCCAATTCTCTGTCAAAAAGGATCTTTAAGATATATGGGTAAAAGCCAAACTCTGTGCATCATGAGCAGATGCATTCAACCTTCTGCTTCTCCTAACCCCAAAGGAGCTCCCAATCCAACATACTTTCACTGTCTCACACCTCTCTCTTCCTGCCATAATTATCTCCCTCTGCCCCATGGGCCAAATCTGTGTGCTCTTTCCCAAGTTGTGCTGGCTCTATTCTTTCCCACCCCCTTCTGCTTCCAATACCCTTCTCTGTTGCACTCCTGTGTGTACATCTTTTAGCACAAGTATGAATTAACTGAAAAATAAAAAAAAAAAATGCAATGCAACATTTGCCTCATTCTACTGTAACTAAAGAAAGGAAATCTTTTCTGCAGGCATATGAGTAATGTCCTAATAGGGACAGCTGCAAACACTGAATTTTGTCAGAAAGCTGGTATTTTATTGCCAAAATAAAATATCAGCATAAACCAACTGCTATGCCAGCTATTGCTAGCCTTGAATATGTACCTCCTTTCCTAGAGGCAGAGATCACTTTTCCAATACCCTAATGTGTATTGGATAAATTAAGCAGTTGCCTGAAGGCCACTAGAAATGCTCAGTCTTGAGACAGCAATGAAAATCTTGGATTATTTATTAAAGCTATAATAAAAATAATTTGGAAAGTAATGGCTTGATAAACTAGCAACGACTACACAAAACTAGAGTTGCCTGAGATAAATCTCACTTAATTTTAAATTAAGCACTTTGAAAAAGTGGAAATAAATTACATGAACTCAATGGAGTTGCTCTGATATGTCTTAGGGAGCAAATCCCTGGGTTTACTTGTATTCCAGATCTTGAGATGAGGTTTTCAGTTTAACTCACAACATGGCTCCTACCTTGGTTTGTCAAAAGACACACACTGAAGTTGACCAAGGAACAGGAAGTATTAAAATGTTTTTTCTGTTCCAAATGACCATCTCCTGTTCCTCTTACTTACAAAGAGAGGAAGGGTATCCTTTACAAAGGTTTTCTAGGACAAACAATTAATTTAATACTATTTTTTCCTTCTAAAGGTAATGGTTTTTCTGGCTATTTTCTCCTTTGAAAGCTCCATTTCACAATTTCAATCATATACATCACTAAGATTCACCAACAGTAGTTCTAAAAAAATTCATTATCATGATAATTCGCATACTAGGGTTCTGTCCCTTAAAAAGACTGACCAAAAACAACTAACTTTTTTTCCCCAGCAGAGAAGACTCTTGATGTAACAGCTAAACCTTTTTCCAGGAAAAACTTCCAGAATTCTGGGAGTTTGGTTTTTGTCAGGTTTTTTGGTTTGGTTTGGGTTGGGTTTTTTAAATAGCAGAGGTTTTAAGCTTGGCTGCTCAAAGCCTTGTCTTTGCCGTGAGCAAGCCAGCATGCAAACATCACCTGTCACGCAGCTTCACCATCCACATCATCAAAAGGCAGGGTGGGAAGCATCCCAGACAGTATCTCAGGCTGGACTGCCAAACACAGAAACTCAGAGAAGAACAGAAAGGTAAAAAGAGACTAAGTAAGGCCTGTCATCTAATAGTGAATCAGACTTGCTTACGTTTTCCAGAGTGTCCTGAGATTTTCCACTGCTGCACCTTGTGAATCCAGTACAAGTATGCATGCCGTCTAGGAGATGATCACCTGAATGACAGCTCTGATTCCTTCCTCACAGTTGTACTGCCCCTAGCACAGGCCCCCTCGTGGCGGTCCCACCTTCCCAGCTGCCTGGGCACAGTCAACCCCAGCTGCAGGATGCTGCTTCTCCTGTTCCCTGCCTCCTCTAGAATCCCAGTTGTCTTGCTTCCACTCCAGAATTACTTGTCACCTGCTGCCTCTATGTATTGCCTTCTCTCATAGTTTACATGGGTTATTGTGGGAGATTGACAGGTTTGTCTTGTAAAGATACAGAGATTCTGGTAGAATTAGCAAAAACCATGAGTTGGGCCACTTGCTTATCTTGCACCTGGGCTTGAGCTGGGCTTAACAGCTGAATGAGGTCTGTGGTGAACCGAAGGCCTCAGAGCCTGATGTTATCTCGGTGAAGCACAGGAGAGCACCTGTATCTCTGTGCCAGCCATCATCCTCACTCTCCCTCAGCCATTCGTAACAAACATTGTAATAAATCTGGTCCTTCAAGGAGATTAACAACAGCATGAGTAAAGGTCTGGCAGATGTCAGACCTTCACTTCAGTGAAGGCAGATGGCCTTCACTGCCACTGCAGCTGAGGGGAGAAGGATACTGAGGTGTTACAGCTCTTTGCTGTCTTTGTTTCAACCATAAGCTACAAAACTCAGTTTGACTGAAGGTAATGAAAAACTCTTATCACTTAGTTTATATATTAAAAAAACCACATCAACCAATATGAACATGAGAAAACATCTTCCCCCCTATCTCTGATTGGCAGCACCAGGTAAGCAATCATTTTGACTGCAGTCACACTTCCATTTTCCTAAAAAAGTGAAAAATTGATACTGGAAATCCTCCATTAGGGAGAATCAGGATACAAACAAACTTCACAGAAAAACTGACAGGCTTGCTCCTCGCTCTGCCCTCCAAAGCAGGGACGCCTCTTGGGTAAGATTTGTATTTCTAACCACATCAAAGCACACACAAGGACACTTGTACAGAGCACTACACACTCATATTTTTAGGTTGAGTGAATTTATCACCAGCAATCTAACCATAATCTATAACCTGTTGCTTCAAGAAACTGCACTTTGTGAGTCTGTGATGGTGAAAGTTCTGATTCAGTGTAACCAGACCTATAATGCTGAATTTGTTATAAATCAGAAATTAGGCCCAGTTGCACCCCACCCCTCTGATGTCTGAGGACAAGTTGGAACACAAGGAGAGTTATTTTCTGCCAAATTTCATGCTCTTATCACAACAGTTATATAAGATGCAAGCTATACCTGTGAAAATATGCTGCTTGTTTTGACAGTTGAAGAACAGATAAACAAACAGCAACAAAAAAACGCTGGCAACCAAAAAAAACAACACACAGCCCCCCCCCAAAAAAAAAAAAAAAGACCAGCAAGAATAAAAGTGCATATATCAATGGAGAGAAACCAGGAATCATGTTTCACAGGCAGCAGAAAATGGGAATCCTATTTTAAACTAGAACTCAGGAGCCAGAAGTACCTCACATTAAACACAGGAATTGAAAACAAAACCCATTAGAAGCAATGCAGCCTTCACTGAAACATATACACATCATCATTACCAATAATAATTTGGCTCTTCATGTGTAATCACTGCATGCTAGCCTCACTTTATATTCATAAGGGCCATTAACGTCAAGAGGAATTGTGCACATGGGCACCACGTTGCCCCTGCGCTGCTCCTCAGTCTGCAGNAACAAACCAGCAAAAAAACCCCAAATCATAACAAAACCAGAACAAATAAAAAAATGCACTCACGCATTAATCCATCATACTACATTTAGCAAGTCTCCTCTTCTACTTTCCCCCAACAGATACAGGACCAGGGGAAGCAGCATAATCTGCCTCCCCAGCATTTTGACAATATCCTCACAGAATGAAATTTTCACAAAGAAAGGACAACAATCAATCACCGCAGTTTTGTAGGAAAGGCTGAGTTAGAACACACAGCATTAAATCACTCTTATGAACACTCCAGTTACAAAATTCATCAGCTGCATGGGCATTATAACCCTCAACTGTCTGAGACACAGAATAGGGGAGTATGACTGAAGTCTACTACATACAAGGTTGAGCAAAATGTTAAAATACGAACTTGTTTCCTTGCCCTTAGTAGCTCAGATGAGCCACAAAACTACTGCTTCTTTCATATAAAAGCTAAGTCACCAGGAAGCTTCCAGGAACATAACTGAAACACTGAAGGAATTCATTTTACAAAACTGTCTGGAATAAAGAGAGAATAAATTATTCAATTGGACTAATGCTTTATTTTCAAGTATACCTTATCTTCTTATTTTCTAAGTAGAGCACATCAAGTCAGTCACAGTCAAGCAACAAAGGTACAATATTTTCATATCAGGATAACACAAGCAGAGATATTTCTTGAGGTGGGCTTCTTTCACCCTTTAGCTTCATCCTAAAGCTGTATCAAACTCGAATCTATCACTACCAAATCTAAAGTAAGAGCTCACACAGAAACCATTGTACAGTTTACAGGAATTGTAAATTCCAAATTGTTTTGCTCAAAATAAAAGATCAATAGAAAATGCTTACATATCTAATCTTCATTTCTCAGGTTTATTTAAAAATCCTGCAATTGGCAATTCCTGCATATGTTTATAACGTATTGTCAGTCCCTCATGCACTTCCTACCTTCCTCTTACAGAAACCCAGCTTAGTATCCACATCATCTCAAGACACTAATTTTTACGTTTTCCATTTCACAGTAATTTCTGATTTTGCTGTCTTCCTTACAATGATTTAAACAACATACTTATAGATAAGGACAGAAACCTTGCTTGTCAATGCCCATTATTTTACTATAATTATATAGTTAAGAAATACCTTACTACTTTATCATATATTTTATTACTATATCAAATATTATGTGGGATAAATATAAGTTCTGTATCTTGCAGGACTATGGTTTAGTCTTCCATTATATTAGCTCTTATTTTCATAACATACTTTAATTAGCAAATCGCTTACTTAGGTCATGACAATTCAGCAGGAAGTCACCAAGCACTTCCATCTTGTTAAACAAGATTCCATTCCCAGCTGCAGAGAAAAGGGAAGGGCACAAACAGCTAGAGGGAACAAGTCTTCTGCATGCGCAAGAACGACTTCTTTCCACTGCAAGCAAAGATTGGTTCCTGGTTTGACGTCTGTCCCCAAACCTTTGCAGACTTTCCACATCACTGAACATATTTAACTTGTCTGTAGTTTTCATCTCATTTTACTGGGGAAAAAAACATACTGCCTGCAAAAATGAAATAATGGGGAGAAAACAGGTGTACAGAAAGGTACCACCATCACCACCCAACCTCCATAGAACAGACAAATCCCACTGGAACTGCAGTGGCCTGAGCATCTGCATTCTAAACACACCATGCTAGCCCACTCTCCAGCACAGCATCCTGGTCTCAGGGGTCTGGAATTTAAGTACGTCTAAGAGCATCTTGGTTACCGTAGATTTCAAGCTCCTGTCCCTTGACAGGTTACTGAATAATATACAAGACTGACTGACTAATAATCAAGATATAATTAGTTTTGGAAAAATCCATACGTAAAAGCATTTAGAACTTCAGCAGTGCATAATCCCTCTCCCCTGCAACAAACAAAACAAAACAAAACCAACCAAGCAAAAAAATCTGACCCCCTCATGTAAGAAAAGTACACCACAATTACAAGTTAAATGCTGTATTTTTATTTTCAATTTGATTTAAAAGGAATTCCCCATCACTAAGGAAAGCTATTAGGTATTACAGCAAAATAAATCCAAAACACTGCTTTATGAATTAAAAATTATCTTTTGATCAGTTATTTCAGCAGACAAAATTACTCTTCACTGCCTGTAAAAGTGACAGCCTTTACAATTTTTCAGCTGCTTCTTCACATCAGTATGTGGGTTACTATGGAACACCAAACACCATTATGGACAGCGCACACACTTTCGCCCAGCACCAGTGAAACTGTCTCTGCTTTAGTGATAAGTCATGTCTGAAACCATTTTTAAAATATAAGATGGAAGAGCTCCGAAAACTGCTATAGTTTTAATGCAGCTTGCACGAAGACAGATCACCACTCATCCTTCACTGGCAAAACTGTGACCTCAGAAAATACTCAACAAAAAAAGCTATTTTGAAGTATTATTTTTAGGAAGCTAATTTTTGA
>WBMY01007387.1:590747-602098 GCA_013397315.1 Donacobius atricapilla | reverse complement strand
AGGAGGGACACAAAGATGATTAGAAGGATGGTACACCTCTTCTATAAGGAAAGGTTGTGAGAATTTGGTTTGTTCAGTCTGGAAATAGAAGGCTTTGGGGTGATATAAGTACAGCCTACCTGAAGAGTGCCTATGAGAAAGATTGTAAAGAGGGACAAATAAGAAGTGAATGTAGTGACAGGACAAGAGGGGATGGCTTTTAAGTGAGAGTAGGTTTAGATTAGATATTAGAAAGAAACTCTTTACAGTGAGAGCAGTGAGGCATTTGAACAAGTTGCCTAGGGGAGCTGTGGATGTACCATCCCTGGAAGTAAGTGTTCAGTGCCAGGTTGGATGCTGGAAGGCGTTCCTGCTCAGAGCAGGGGGTTGGAATTAGACGATCATTAAGATCCTTGCCAACCCAAACTATTTGGTGAATCTCTGATTCTTTGAAAAGGTCATAGTTGAATTTCTCCAGAAAAAGAGAGATATATGTTTACATTTGGGCCTCTGTAATTTTCAGACAGTGCTTAAAAAACCACTCAATCAAAATGACGGTAAAACATTTACCAGCAAAATACAGAAAAGAGAAAAACCACGGCAAAGGAAAGTTAGGAGTTATATTAAATGGGGAGTGAAACAAGATTAAGCTTGTGTAAGAACCAAAGGAAAACAGAAGTGTACCCAATCTTCCTGCCATTGAAACAAACACAACACCCCTATGAAAATGAAGAACCTTTCCATATGGCATTAGCCAGGATAACTGAAGAGGAGCTAAACATTCCCAGTTTGAAGTCAGAAGCTGAATAGCTCCAAAACTTTAAAGCTTAATAAAACATGTCTCTTCAAGCATGAAGACCAGCAGATTAAAAAAAAACAAACCAAACAACTCATACCCCAGGGCACTGAAGTTTTAACCCCAACTATGAGATCAAAAATCTTGACCCAGTAGGTACTCTACAAAGAAGTGCACAAAACACCTTCAAACATCTAACCAATGCTTCTAACATTGCTTTAAATGCTACTCCTACTCGCTTGCTGCCCATGAATATAAAATTAATTACAATAACAGAAGGAACGTTTCTTCAAACAGATCCATTGACCTAGAAAAACAAGCTTGTAAGTGGGCAATACTGCAGTTCTTCACCCTGATAGACAGTACATTTCCACAACTCAGTATCTATCTTATCAAATGCTCTCTGGACATATTTGTAAACCACCAGGCTGCCAAAAGCCCTTCAACAGGTATTTAACACTACAATGACTTTTCAGGATGGCAGTATCACTTCTGTTAGATGTCATGTTTCTGTCAAAATCAAAAGCAAAGAGAGCCCTTAAATTCCAAATCCACAGCTGACCTTTCTGCCCCAGAGAATTAATACTCTTCACTTTGCTCAGCTGTATCTTCTGTACTTTTCCCTGTCAGTGATTCATCATCCAATGAGATAATTTTGCTTAAGAGTGACACTCTTCCTCTCGCAGTGACAGGTGTTCTTCTCAACCACTCTCAAGCACCTCAAGCATCTTGCAGCCTTCTCAAGACTGTCTTATCCTCACCTAGCTACAGAGCTAGGCTTTCATTTAGTTAGGGCTGCCTTCACCTTCTCCCTTTTCCTCTTCTCTAAACTGCACATAACTTAAACACACTCAGTTATCTTCTTCAGTTATGTTACTAAAACCTCTTTTCTTACTTCCATTCCTAGACTTTCCTCTGCATCACACCAGCTACCATCACATCTCAGCCTTTCTTCACTGATACTCACACAGACCTCAAGCTGTCAACTTTATCATCTATTTAGTTTCTCTCTTCTGTTTTTATATCTAAATCATCAGTTCTTGGTCACACCACTGCCTATTTTTCTTTAGTCAAGGTTCCCACCAACACGCATCACTGCGTTACTTCTCTATCCCATTTCAGGTTTCAGTTCCTTTGCAGGTTAACAAAACCCACGTGTACACACTGACACTTGTCTGGTATCACTTCACATCTTGAAGGCAGGCATTTCAGGACAAAAACAGTTCGTAAGAGAACTTTTGTGAAGCAGCATCTGTCTCTCAATATTCAAATAGATAGCTTAAAGTTTTCTGTCCCTTTAATTTTTCCATCTCATAGCTAAAATTAACTTGGAGCAATGGAAGCCCCTTAGAGCTTTAAGCTCCAAAATACCACGTGGAGACAGCATGGCATTTACTTCAGTCCTTACTGGAGTTAACAGATGTTTCTATGAATGTTTAATAAAAAAAATTGTCACAGAAAGCCTGTTTGCTTCTCAAGGTTCACTATTAACTACATCAGTAATTATAATATGGAAAAGTTTTATCAGGAATGACAGCACCAGAAAAGCAAAATGCTATTGAGAGTTTTCAACAGCTATGCAGCAGAAGGGACAACTAGTTTCAGAAAGTATTTTTGCTTTTGTTAACACAAGTGAAGTTTGTAAGATGAGCAAGCAGAGATTTGCTTAAAATACAGTCTCTCAAGCCATTAAGAACCATGTTTGAAAACAATGAAGGGAAACAAGGATTCCAGCCTATACTGATGGAAAACCTGCTACATGCTGCTCCCCCAAAAGAAGGAAAGGAAAAATCAAAGTGCACAAAAGTTCTAGGTCTCACTGGGATAAAATCATTAGTGGTCTAAGCATAACTTGCATAAAATTTTTCAGTCAATGACAAACATCTAACACTTGAAGATACTCTGCATCTGAAGGTGTCTGGAGTTGACAGAATTAACTAATGAAGAAGTATATTTGGAACTTTGTGGGGGATAGGGGTAAGGAGGGTACGGGGGATCAATTCAGAGCAAAGAAAACCCAAAGCATCCAAAAATGCCTGTGTAATTTTTTTCAGAAAACTACCACAATGAAAGTTTCTCTAAAATAAGTTACAAAAATCTATTTTATTATTGAAGGTCTCTCTTGGGTTTACAAAACAAAAAAACAAAACACAAGTTTAATGTAGAGCAGCAGCAATGTATAAAGCAAACACAAAGAGAATAGAAATTAAGGATGGATAATAATGGTCAAATCTTAAATTTCCACTTCCAGTGATATGAAGAACACAAATTATGCTATATAAACCATATTAATATTACTTTGCCTTAAAACAACAGCACGTATCAGCTAATTGGTGACAAGAAATGACAGGATGCTCACTCTGTCCCAACTGCAAACTCCAACTAAATCTAGAAATTTGAGTTTGCATTTGCAGTAAGCTAAGCATGTGGACAACAGCAGTTGCAATTTAATCAGCTGACATTCACCTAGCTATTATCAGATCATTTATCCCCCACATCTTAGCGAGACAAAGTAAATCTGATTACAGAAAGATTCAAAATGGTTTCAGTGTAACGAACACTGAACATAGTTAGCAAACAAGCAGTAAGACTTAAATGCAGACAGACACTTTCATACATGCTTCCACAGATACTGCAGGAAGCAATTCCCCCCTCTACCAGAAAAAGTACTGCTTTAATTATGTGGATAAAAACAGCTGCTGAGAAATAATCTTCCTGTGAAAGAAACAGGAGACTATACTGTTAGGAAGAAAGCCAGTCAAGACAGGTAGCAGGCGAGGGAAAGCAACTTCTGCAAGAAATGGACAACTCTAAATCCAAGATGAGAGATCTATTAAAGACAGAATGATTAACTTAGCATCATTCAACTTGAGAAGCAAACATACATTTTCATCTAAACAGTAGTCCTATTTCAGGACTGCTAAAATTAAAATACCAGAGACAATGTTTTTCCAGTTTATTTAGTACACTTACCAGCATTTGCTGTATAGACAATTTCATTGATGAGTCAGTTGTACTTCCTCTCTAAAGTGCTTTGAGGGGAGCTCAAGTGCATCCTCTTCCTCAATCTTTGAAGTGTTTACCTGTACCACCAGCTTTGAAAGTAAAAGGCAACAGGCAGGCAATGTAGAGACAGGAATGAGGCTGAGTACAATAGTATATTACTTCAAAACATTTTGGCGTTGCTCTTCAAATCTTACAGGGACAGACAGTCCTTTCACTTTTTAACTGAGGCTTTAGATGCTATTTAAAAGATACTTTTTAAAGTTAACATTTTAGAATTCAGTCAGCAATATATCAGTTGACAAGAATATAAGAACAGATAATCTGAAATCATATACATTATATACACAAATACATAAAGCAAATAGGATTCTTTTCAGTGAATAAAATCATAGGTGTGTTAAAACAGAAAATGAATAGAAAATTCCCAATATTAAATAAAACAGCATCAATAGTGGGAACTAAGAAGTAATGCAAGTACATTGTAATGGGAATGTTATGAATGTGGAATTACAAAAAATAATTACATCTGTATAAACGTGTCAGAGTAAAAAGAATTCCAACAGTGGTGGAAATACTACAAGTGAAGACTACGACTGGAAAAGGTTTATCCACAACATGGGGAGGAAGGGAAGAGGGGAACTACCAAAGAGAGAAAAATTGAGATTTATTAGATATTCACATTAAATATTTTATACTCCAAACGTGATTAGAAAAGCTAAAGTACTCTGCAGTCTGTTATAATTATTAATACATTTCCAAAATCCAAAAGGAATAAATCTTAAGAAAGAAATGCTTCACAAGAATTAAAAAGAACTAACAAGGAGTCAATATTGAGTACTTCCATTTATGTTACTCCTCTTCATGTTAAAAGGACAAGGATGCTGTGAAAGCATGAGAATGAGGTTGTGTCTGAGCTGAAGACTGTAACTAAGGAATTTCCACCACACTTAAATGTTAGGAAGCTCTCCAAGCACTAATGCTTTCATGGTATTCATTACACGTCTGCTGACCTAGGAGAAGTAATCTGCTTCTTATATAACCTGGAACTTTAAGAAAATAAAGGACTTATTTAAAAATCAAATCTAACTGGCACACAGGCAGGCTGCATAGTACTAGAGAATCTAAGCATGACTATGCAAGAGCAAAATACTGAAAATTAAGGTAGTTTAGATTCTAGCTCTTCTTTATAGGGAGGACATTGAAAGGAAAAGACAGTGGCTGTCACTTCTCCTACCTTGTCCAAATATTGGGCTTTTTTTCATTTTGGGATGTTTCAGGATTTCTTTTATTGTTTTGGGGGTGTTTTTAATTGAATTGAATTTTTAAATTTTCATTACTAACATCCAAAAACACACTTTAGATTTTTTTTTCCTTTGACCATGAAAGTATAGAAATGATAGTGATAAACAGTGATAAAAACTTATCCTGTACTTCCACATGCAATTAGCAAGGAGCAATTTTAGCATAATATTGAAGTTGGAACATTTCATAGTTTCTGGGGAATACAGGACAGAACAAAGCAGATGTCTTGACTAGAAGAGAAAGGATTTTATTATCAGGAACAATGAACTTCTCCCTAAAATATTAATCCTAGAGGAAAATTAAGT
This sequence comes from Donacobius atricapilla, assembly GCA_013397315.1. NCBI lineage: Eukaryota > Metazoa > Chordata > Aves > Passeriformes > Mimidae > Donacobius > Donacobius atricapilla. The sequence goes on along the minus strand of WBMY01007387.1, from coordinate 596,710 downwards.
GAAATGTAAGAATATAAAGCTCCCTCAACTAGCTGAGAAAAAGTCAACACAAACGTTAGCTTGTAAAAAGGAAAGTGACTACAGTTAGAAAACTACAAGAGCAAAATAAACGACAAAAGTGGGAGAGAGTCAGTTACCACTGTGTTTGTTGACTGAATAAGAGGAAGTTTCCACATCAAGCTGCCTACAATGTAACATGGATTACAGCTCATATTTGCTACATCAGAAGCTTCAGTAGTGAAAACTACAGCGCACCAGTACTACAATTTCAGCGAACGTTCACTCATGACTCAGCACCTGTTTTCCAAGCAAAAAGGATGGAAATATGGCAAGACAAATTCAGTATCCTCTGCAGAGATGCTCCAGATGGATCCAAAACCAAATATCTCTCATTATTGTCTAGGAAGAGAGTCAGGAACAGTTTTTAACATTTATCCCTCTTCCCCAGTTTTTAAATTCTTCTTCCATTACTATTTTCTAAATGCTCTTCCCTCTGTTTAACTGATTTTTCAAATTCTATAGATTAAGAAACAAAAACTGAAATGCATTTGAATTCCTGCATCGTCAAGACCTGTGGTGGGGGCAGGTGAGTTGATTCAGACAATGGTCATCGTTCCTTCCACTGCTGTACAACATTCACTGTGGAGCAGTATGAATTGGAAATATCCAGATATCCTCTTATGCCACAGACAGTGGAAGTCTCAATCACATAATTATTTTTGGACATTAAAAACCACAATCCATTGATGAACTGCTAAACAAGAGAAAGCAAGCTGTATGACCTGACTGTACGTGAGAGATACGTAAAATATTTTCCACAGATCAAACATTTGCACGCTTAACATTCCTTCTTGTCAAGTCTTAACGGGGCAGTGAAGGCAATAACCACTTATTGCATTTGAAAGAAGGTAATTCTACCATCATCTTCTGGAAAGGAGGTCAGCACCTTCACACACACAAGAAGAGGGCCTCAAAACATTTGGAAGGCATGGCTATGCTCAGCTCATTTGTTCTGGCACAGTTCTTTGGATCAGCTGCAGCCCCACTACTGCAGAGCGAGATGAGAGAGAGCATCCTTCAGTAGCTTCTGGAGATGCTTGGGGCCAGCAACTGCAGTCTATAAATTGTCCCCCACCCAGTCCAAACAGGACCACACAAGGAAGAGCCACAGAACTGCTCCTGAGCACTCTGTGATCCCCTTGGATCCAGCAGAACTTTGTCAGACTCAAAAAGTCATGCAGGGAAACACAAGAGCTATGCTCCAAGTAATGGTAATTTGGCATGTGCAGCATTATTAATAAAGGAAAATACACAGCACTGACTCTTATAATTGCCTCTTCAAAACTAACTGAAAGTGATGCTGGGTTTGATGGTGGGTTTATTCCAAAGAAAACTCCCTTTTAAGGGACTTACCTTTTCCAGTGCCAACGAATCCACAGGCTCAAGACTGATGGAAGCCAGGGACTGCAGAGCTGATAGACTTAATCCACCTGCTAAAAAGGATCATGCTGGAGCTGGTAAGAACCACTGGCTGCACAGTCCAAATCTAATCCACTTAACACAGTGTGACATCTCTAGAGAACCTTACTGCCTGGCTTCTTGGCGAGGCAGAGTCACAGAAGCCCTCTGAAACCAAAAGCCCAAGGTCACTGAGGTCCCTAAGGGGCATAAGACACATCAGACGAAGGCATCACTCCCCAGACACACTCTCGTAAATAAGCAGAAAAATAATATCCCACATCAAGCTACCCTGGAGAATTAAAACATTTGCATCCCAGTTAGCAATTACATCTACCATGAAATCAAAAAAGATATGCAAGAATGAAATTAAATTTCTCCACGCAGAAGTCAGCAGAAAATTCATTCAAACCACAGCCACAATCTGGACACTCAAACAAGCATTGTCAGTCTTCTCTGCATCTTGTTTCAGGAAGACTAAAAAGATCATCATTATAATTTCAGGAATTTCTAAATAAAGCTCACTGCACTCATACGACTCAGTACGACTCTTACATCAGGACAAAGGGGTGTTTTAAACCCAAGCCTCTTTTCAAGAATGTCACCCAATCTCATGGGCAGATATCACACAATATTTCACATATTTCAAAACAAAATCTAACATAACCCAAGGCTAATGGGTCACATAAGGTATTTTCCCTCATGGTGGATTTCCAGTTCTCTCTCTAAACAAAAACCCATCAAAACCCCATGCAAGACCTCTACTACAAAGGAGAGCATCTCTTCAGTACTAGTCATTGCCTCATCAACAGGACCGAAATACGCCATTATCTCTAACAGTGCTGTTCTTAAGGCATATCTCCACAGCTATCTCTGCAATTGGAGTATCTTCAGTGTCTCCGCATGCCCACTACATTTGCTTTCAGTAATCCCCTTCACCAATATTGAACTCTTCAGCATCTCAGGTCTGCCAAGCTGCTTAAGGAGTTTATTTTCTTTCTACCTCACTGCAATAGCTTCACCAGAAATCACCACCACTTCCAAACAGTCAACAAAATTAGGAAGTTACATCCAGACATCACTGCTCATCTGCTCAGTACAAACTTGCTTTCATCATCAGTTTAGTATGCCAGGTTTGTATTTCAAATGACAGTAGCAAGATTCATCAGGCATTACACAGATCTTGTGTGTTGGAGCTCTCAAGTTGCATCGATCCAACCATCAACTATTTTCAACATATCACAGAGTCGACAAATTTCCTTTCTGAAAGGCAGATTGCTTTCTGTGCACAGTTTTTAAAGTTCTACTTAGAAGTAGGAAAACCAAAATGTAATGTAATTTTTAACAACCAACCTCAAACCTTGAAGAAACACCATCTTTCCTACTATGTGATTGTAGGAAAACAATAACTTGAGCATAACTTGCAACTGAAGATATATTACGCATAAATACCCCTGGCTGTTACACCACAAACAAAGCCTGTTGAATGATCACCAGGTTATTGGTTTGTAGGTAGAAATTACACAGAGTTGATGACATGAACAGGATACTAAAGAGAAACTATACACATAATTCTGAACACCAAGATGCTTCAGGCATTTCTGTCAGTATAGTGTGTTTTTTAAAATATATTTAAATTAAAAACAGATGACTTTTTGGTATTTGGGGTTGTTATTTTAATTTACCTTTCTATAATAAAGAGACTGAGAGCCAAAGTAGCACCTTCCTGAAAACTACTCTACTTTTGGCTGAATTTCTTTCCTTCACAGTACTTCTTTCTACATTTCCATACACGTTCCACAAAGACGCTTCAAACAAACACTAGTAGTTTTAAAATGAAAAGTAAAAACAAACTAGCTTCAGACATGTGTGCCAATAAAGAGCTTTTCAAAAAAGGCCATGCTGCCTGCATCTGACAGCCCAAAATCTCCTCCTTAAAAAAAGAAAAATAATCCCACCCAAACCCACCCTGTCCAGACTAGAACGAGAGTTATGTCTAGCACTGTCAAGAGCACAAGTTCACAAACATCCCTATCATGTCCCCAGACTGGTACTGCAGAGCTGGACAGTGGCTGCAACAGCACTAGCATTTCTCAGTCAGCTGTTCAGAGCAGATCCACAGAGGATGAAGGAAGGAATAAGGTTTTTATGAGGTGTGGACGTGCCCAGGAAGATCATCAGAAGCAAGGAATGATTTGATGCAGGGTAGTTGGAGAAGAGATAGAAGTAGGCACAGTAGATATACTAAAAAAGTAATGAAGCCTGTGCAAGCTGACTGGAGCACTGAAAGAAAACTGAGGTGGGAAAAAGCCATTTGCATGAAAACTTTTATTTAAACTTACTAAGAAATAAGAGACTTGTACAATTCCTCCAAGACACTACATTCAAAAGGTGAGTCTCATTCATGTGTTTATTCCAGAAGAGCAAAATAAAGTCATAAATTAGCCAATATTCAGCCAACAAATGAAGCAAGTTGTTATCCCTTCTTATTTCTTTATAGGTTTGCTACATCTGAATAAAACTGCCCTCATGCAGTACAGCATCAACTGTATACAAAATGCTGAGTAGATAATTCTAATTAACAGATTAATTCTAATTAACAGATTAATTAGAGATTAAAGGTTGATTCTAATACCTTTTGAAAACCCTAATTATGTTGCTTTGAAATCTGACACTTCAGTCTTAATACTCCAAACTGAAATATCTACATGATGCTCCTCAAATCCAGGACCAAAAGAAACAGACCCAAACTGCTTCTAGATTCATCCACCAGTATTTATCAGATTCATTATGCATTATTAAGCATGCACACAGAGATGTATTCATTAAAAGAGATGGCATACTTTTGAGTAGATCACAAGGACATGGATGTCTTCTGCCTTACTGGCACTGCACCCCCAATGCAAGTTGAGGGCTGTATCCCAGTTAATACAACATGTGAACATACATAATTGCAGAATTTATCCTGCCCCCAACACCCACAACTACATAGCCCTCTACTAGTAAATTGAGGCAGGCAATGACCCCATTCTTGGACTGTTTTCAGCCACCATCCCAGCTGCTCTGTAAGTCAAAACAGCAATAAAAGAAGCTAAAATTATCTCCCACAATGAATGGATGACAAGCACATTGCAATCAAAGACTAGCACTAAGAGAAGAGGAACCTTATTGGAAAGAATCATTAATTAATCATTAATTCTTCAAGACACATTTGTTTCCCAGCTGATAACTACTCAGCTACAAGGGTCTTACCAACAGAAATTAGTCACTCCAAAACAGGGAGGTTCCAAGACTCAAAAATCACATCTTCCACCACAGGTTAAAACATTCATCATCTCCATGTTCCTGCCACTGTATTCTTTACAAAAGCATTCCTCTTAAATGTCACTGTCCTCTCCTCATTTCTCATCTAATAACAAGACCAAGAAAAAGGGAAAGAGTTGTGTGGACATTTAAGTGCAACTAAATGCAAGCAACTGCCTTGAGTAGCAGGCTTTTCAGAAGGGGTAGCAGTCTGAACAAGTAAGGATGAGTGTATTGCAAGCCCTCCATGTTTCCCACAACAGCAGCCAACATGAGCCCAATTAGGATAGCATGTAAACATCCCCACTGATGGCTATTCTCATTACATGATAGCTGAAAAGTATTTTCACTCAGAAATTTCATACTCAGACGAAGAACCAAGGCACAGAAAGAAATCAACAAAATAGATGCAGGGGTTCTGCCACCTAGTGGCATCTAGAGCCTCAAATCACTGTATCTACCATATTATTATTACTTGTTTTTTTTTTTTATTGGAAGCATTTGACAGCTGAGAACAGAATAGAGAACACATAGTTTCACTAGCACTGAAATTACTAAGTCTGGTTCCCTGCGGCTTCGTTTCAGAACTGCATTCTGTAGCACTCAAGATGATGAGAGTTTCAATTGAAGCTTTTCTAGTTGTTCAAATACTAATAGTATACTTCTCTTCATCACTCCTCCAGCTCCCACAGATTCTCTGCTGCCTCATACTGAAGTGGATTTCCTGTTGTTTGGTCTCACAGTCACCTGCCCATATTCGGTACTTGCAGAATGGCAATATCTTTGAATATTTGTTGAAATTGTTCAACTCTAATAAATCTCAAAAGTAACCATGAGCAAGAAACAGGGAAAAGCAGAGACTGAGAGACAAAAGCAGCAGAATGATAAAAGCCTCATTTCTTCACACCATCACCTGAATTGCAATTTGTCAATAAAGAATCTTTGTTGGCCCCAATAGCTTAAGGGATTTCCCCTCCCCAGGTGTATTGGTTTAGCATAAATGGTAGGAAAAAAAACCACAATTGTTAATCCATTTTGGAACTAACAGCTAAGCTGGCCAATCAGGTAAAAGGTGTACACCCCCTGGGACACCACTTAAAAACAGGAATCTTGGGAGACCCGCCCTCTTTCTACGGACCCCTTCCATGAGGTAACATCGCGGCCGGGCCGGGAGGGCCCCGGGCCCAGGGGCCGGCTGGCCC
>WBMY01007387.1:563976-590565 GCA_013397315.1 Donacobius atricapilla | reverse complement strand
TATTGTGAAGCTGTGCATCTTTAAAAGGTGAAACCCCGTGCTTTAAAATCCAGAAGCCCTTATGTAGTCATATAAAAAGCTACATTTTGGGAAGCTCACAGATACAGTGTCAGGCGGGCTGTGTTTATAAGAGCTGGAAGTCACAAACAGACTGTGTCTCTTGTGGAAAGTTACCAGAAGAATCAGGAGGGACTTGTCTCTCTCAAAAGACTGAATGAAAGACTCTTTTATTAAGTGCTGCTGACTTAAGAGTTCTGATGTTTTGTCCCTTTGCATTGTTTTTCGTGGAAAAGTAGATTGTTGCTAGGGAGGAAGAGGGGTTGTTTTTGAGAGGGTTTCGTAGTTGGTTTTTGTTTGTTTACCTTTACTGTATGTTGATAAATCTAACTGTTTCTATTTTTGAACTGAACCGGTTTTGCGTCTTTCTTTTAATCCTATTCCACTAAAATGAAAATTAGGCGAATGTGATAACCACAACACCAGGTCACAGCATGGACACACAGTATGTCATGTCAAGGCAACAGGGAGAAGGGACACAGAGAAGTATCGAGATATGAACTCCTTAAGGCAAGAGGCAGCAGAAATCCCCTTTTTCACCAGGCCATAAACTCAAAAGCCCCCTTTTCCACTTGGGATTCAAAGCCAGAAGCATTTTAATGCCCAAACTAGGTCAGTCTTTTGTTTACACAAAACACAGATGAGAAAGGAAGTATCAGTTCATTCAGCTTAGTCAGGATGGGTCAAAACCACCAGACTACAAGGCATAGAGCAGCTTGCCGATTTTTTATTTATTTTTAAGAAAAGAAACCTTATCAAAGGCACATTCAGAGAACATACCTCACACAGATGTAGTCAGGTAACAAACAATTATTTTATTTTAAGGCAGATATGCTTCTTCTGTGGGAAATTTTAAAGTGAAAACATTTATTCGGCTGTACCTCACAGTTACTTTAGGTTTCAGCTCCCATTTGCCAACTTTTGTAACCCTGGAACACCATGAGGACTCCTGGGGTCTGTATCTACTACACATACCTTAGTAAATAACACATAGGTTGAGGTATTTTAACTCCAGCCCAGAAAAACAAACCAACTAACTAACTAACCCCAAAGAACAACAAAACCCCTCACTAAGCAAAAGAAAACAAGCCACCATGCTACAAAACAAAAAGGACAAAAAACTCCAACCCCAAAATATAAGCAAAATCACAAACATGATACAGTCATCTTATCTTTTTGACAAGTTTCCTTTGCCTTCTCAAGTTTATCCTCCAACTCCATAAGCAATCCTTGCACTCCCCAGAAAGTTCCTTAACTGTATGTAGCCTATGACAATTTTGCCCTTAAGAGGTGGGGAAGAAGAGGGAGGAGAAAAACAACAAAAAAGGGAGGATCTGCCACAAAAGGTTCACAGGTGAGTCAATCCTGAAGACCTAGCAATGATTCACAGATTTCCACTGAGCTTTTATGAGAAAATAAGATTTCAGTAAGTTTTATTTCTTGCTCTGTATTCCACAGTTGAATTTCAGTTATGTAAAATATCAAGCAAGAACTACCATAGCGATGGAAAGAGGTGCACAGTCTCACTTGATGTGAAACCATGTTTGATCTCACAGTGATGAGGTTTGTGGACTGCAGCTGTAAAGACAGGCTAGATTTCTGCTAGAAAGCAAAGCACTCTTTCCCTTGTCAACAATCTAGTAGTTTATACAGCAATAGTCCCTAGGATTGAGAAGAGAAACAGGGATTATTGGAATAAGTGCACTGACAAATCAATGCTTCACAAATGCAGGACTCTGAGTAAACTCAATGTCAGACACAGACACTTCTGTCTGCAGCCTCCTGAACCAAACCAGTGGTGGCCTACAGAAAGTGTGGGGCTTTCTTACAACGAGCACTCATGCTCTGGGGTCTGTGTGTAGGACAGCTACTCACATTATTGGAATGTTAGAGTGTCATTTAAAAGAAGTTAGGGATGTGTTATTGTGAATTTTCAGCTTTATCTCAGTTTTCAAGTTTCACTTCATCTCACTTCACATTAGTACTGAACAGATCTGTTGAAACTCTTCTGCAGTGTTAGGAACCTGCAGAACACAGCAGTAAAGCACAGTTCCCTATACCGGGCAATCCACAGAGGGGATTGCTAACTAGGTTAGCCAGAGTCCTTATTTAACCTCATTTCAATAAACAGCTTGCTCAGACAACGGCAAAGGAGAGAGTAAATCGTTTTTAGGCAGTACCAACGTGTACCATCCCTTTATATGATGCTAGCTCCTACAGACCTGGTTTAGAAATCTCAGTAACACCCCACAGAGTTTTCAAAAAAACTAAGCAAGCACACACCTTAGGAAACAAAAATCCTGCTGAAGCTAGAATAACTATGTAGTAATGAAAAGTTCTAAAACAGCGCACTTTGCTTGTTGAAAACTGCAACATTTTCCTCTTCTCCTCATTTTCTACCATGCCTCAGCTCCATTTGTTAGGTTTTATGTATACAGGTTTTGTAAGAGACTCAGACCTATCAGTGAACCAGTCCAGATCACAGGCCCTTGTAAGGTACAGCCCTTGAGCCAGGATCTGAATCCCATCCACCCTCAGTTACCTGTATGCTCTCCCAATTATCCACTGTCCTCGAATACTCAGTTTCTTGCTTAACATACCTAAGGTCACACAGCAAACAGCATTAGCATGCTGATCCATTAAGCATTTCAACTCTCCAACACTAGGATGAGATGTCAGGGAAAAAAGGATGGGTGTTTCTTTCTCTTTTCATTTTCCCCTCCTCCCCCCTTCCACACGCATACAAACACACACACTGCACTTTGGTCTTGCTTGGCTCACTTGGCGTTTCCAGTTTTTAGTAAAGCTGGGATGAGGAGTCCTGCCTTACTCTGCCCTTCTTAATCATGACTTGGCAGCTGCCAGCATCTTGTTCAAGGACCAGTGGAAGGAGACTGACAGCATTTAACTCCCAATAGCTCCTCAGCGCTAGCAGATGAGTTCCAGGCTCAAGGTCCCTGTCCTTCTACCCAGTACACCTACATTGCAGGACTTTCAAAGCCCCAGTAGAAGGTATCCAGTTATTGCAAGCTGGAAGCTAAGAGCAGTGGCATGCACCATGGCAAGGACTAGGCGCGCAGAGTGATGTCACAGACTGAAGAATATGCCTTACCTCTTCAACTGATACGGCAGAAGGGAAATGCAAGACTTCAGAAAAGCAACAGCATCAAGACTGCTATTTTAGTTTTCTGTCACAAATGATCTACCCAGGTAAAGAATACCCACACGGCCCACAACCTATAGCAGCACATTAATTAAAAATTTTTATTTAACAGACTTTACATCTTGTTTTCTATCCATCATTGTAGTATGGTATATCAGTCACAAGTTTATTAAACCATTTTGGATATTTAAAGTAGTTTTCTTCAGAAGCATCCAGATTAGCTTTTAAAAAAATATATTAATTTTACTCAAGTTGTAAGACCTTGATGCTAGTATTCTATCCTGACTTCTACACAGGAACAACAGTTTATGAACTTGTGTTCAAAACTCCCATAAAACAATAAATACAATTTACAGAAAGACCCAAAGCAGAAAGATGAAACATGTTGCTTTTGGCATTACTCTGTTTCATATTTACGTCTACAAGAGGCCTGACGTGACAACTGCAAAGAAAGATCTCAGACATACCCATATAAGTGTGCCAAAAGGGCTGGAAGCCCCAGCTCACATGATGAGAATGTCAAGCATTTCCTCTTCTGGTGCGTATGACTGCACCTCCTAACCAGGGGTCAAAAGCAGATTTGAGTTTCCAGTTTGGGGCTTGGAGATCTTTTTATACTTGTTTTAAATCAAAAGTATCTTTTCTTTGTCCTTCTAAAGTTATATGCTAGTGCCAAAAACATTCAACATTTATCATTATTAGTGCAGTCATTTATAGAAGCTGCAATTTTGGCATATATATCTGACAAGTCATTTAAATTCTAGCACCTTAAATCATGTAGATTCGTTTGTCACTATGACAAGAATTTTTACATGCCTAAAACATACAAAAGTACCATTTTTTCTGTTCCTTACTGAAGCCAAGAGTTATTGAAAGCTTTACCTCTTCTGGACAGAAAGGCAGAACTTACATAACATCTGATTCTAGACAAACTATGTAGGTTACTTGTTGAATGAAGAAGTAAGTTTTCATGAACTTGAACAGCTATAATTTAGAAAATACTTTGAACACAGAACACTTGAAGGAATCTAGAACAACAGGGAAGAGAACATATGCAGGAATTCAGGAATGGGTAGATCTCTTTCTTATCATCATTAAGGCTAAGAAAGTCTTTGAATGGCTTTCTCAAAAGAAAATCCAATCAAGCTCAAGCTTCACATTTAAAAACAAAGTTTCTCTAAAAGCCAACTCATTCAAAGAATCTTGCTTTGATTCAAGTCTCCATACGTACATCCATACATCTTAGACACAAACACTTTGCTGTTAATTCTTTATTCTATTAGAAAGAAAAATTAGTCTGATGATGTAGAAGTGGTATAGTGTTTGTTTTATTTAGAAAACAACACCACAACAACTTTAAGGCCAAAATTTGGAGACAAAGTGCTAGAACAGTTTGTCCCACGCTATACAACTGTTTAGATTCACAAAATATTGGTATATCATTCATTTAAAGGGACAACTGTGAAGTTACTGGAGGTGATCCAACAACAACAATAACAAAGTTGATTTTACAAAAAACAGTTTATTATTTTTAGAGACATAGCCATGGTACTAAAATTGTCATATTGACCCGTATGTCATTGATACCAGTATCACTACATACATTCATTCAACACTCAGTTATCTCTGTCAGCATCAATGCCACATATATCCAAACAAGACTTGCCCTGTCAAAACAAGACCTGTGACCCAGCCACAGGAATATAGCTTCCTGCTACTATACAACGTTAACCTAATGTTTACGCACCATTCAATATGAGATCTTTGCTCAGGTCCCTTCTGTCACGTGTACCTAACTTTTGATCCTTAAAATCAACACTGCATCTGGAAGCATTCTGCTGAAAGTCATCTGCTCTATTTTCACTCTCTTCCTCAACTTGAACAGAAGATCAAGCATTCATTTAAACCTATAGTTTGCCACTACAGTTAAAGTGGTCATACCACAGCCTACTTGCCAACATGGAAAAGAGCTCTTGGGAGGCATAGAATTTATCAAGTGCAAGATCTGACCAGCTGTAAGATACCTGCCCTGTTTTTTCCTAGTCTCATAGAAGCTTCAGGTACAATCAGTTATCTTGTATTCAGTTTCATGTGAATGCAGGTAAGCATTTGAAACAGAAAAAGGCAAGAAGAATGCTCCTTTGTCTCTAGGAACAACCATGCTTTGACCATCACATCTGACTGCTGGCTTTGTAGAAGGCATCTGTCACGCAGTCCTACCCCAGGGCCTACAGTAAAGGTTACACTTCTGTCCACAGCAATCTCAAAAACTGCTGGGTTTGAAGGAAACTGAAATGTCACAAATTGAAGATCCAGTATGCTCTCCATGCCCAAGGATATAGATGTAGAAAAGCAGGCATGGCATCTCTACAGCAGCTCACATGAGCAAGTGCAGCACAGCAAGACAATAAGCTCAGTTACTACACTGCCCAAACACCACACATTTGCATAAAATGGCAAGGAAAAATAGAAAAGATACAGCAGTGCGTCCAATTGTAAACAATTTTTGTGATGATAACACTTGAGGGTTTTTTAACAGCTGCTCAATTTTGTGCTCTATATTCAGTCTTCCCTCCTAACAGTTCCTGCAATGCAGCTTTTTCCCTGTTAATACAAACTGCATTATTCATAATCTATTTAAGCCTAAAATTAGGTATCTGGCCACATCAATACAGAATTATGGAAGTCTGTTTTCCCTTTTGACATATTTCTGAAACTTCTACAAGGTTTCCCCCTGGTTAGCTTGAAATCTCATGGCACAGCTTTTGTCTGTGTGATATCTTGGCCCTAAAAACAGGACATGCTAAAATAGCCAATATACTGGCTAAAAAGATCATACCTCCTTGATCAGGGAACAGTTCTCTGAGCAACTGGAGTCAGGAAAAAGTGACAAGTCCTGCAAATGTAACACTACACTGTCATGCTGTGAAAGCAACTGCATTGCCAGATGTGCCACTGTCACAGAACCCTCTCATCAAGGGTTAATGATCGAATTCTCTTCCTTTTTTGTTTTGGAAAATTGCTTTGTATACTGAAGTTCGTATTAATAATCTGTATTATTTCCATATCAAATGTGGCTTTTCCCTTCTGTCTCTGTGCATTCAGAAAAAAAGCCCAAAAGCTACACTTCTGGTTTTCTCTGTACTGATGTGAAATTTTGCCTTCAAATGCACTTACTTGGCTCTCACAAGCATGTTTAAGGGTAAAATCTGGATCTTTGCCACAACTGCATTCCTTATTGCAAATACATGCCAACCTTCAAAGTTCAGTTATTTGAGTAAAAACATACGTTAATTGTTGTGCAAGGGGAGTGGAAAGTATATCAGATTAAACACATCTGAAAGTATTTCACTCTTTGCTTCATAAATCAGCATAAAGTTGGATCTCTTCTAGTTTTTCAATACAGCCATTAAGACCACACAAGTGAAGTTTTACACAAAATCAAACTTAACAACAACCATTCAGAATAAAATTACCTTCTCATATTTGTTATTCCAGGACTGGTCTAACAGGTATGGCAACATTTGTCAGCAAAAAGTTATTCAGTTACATGTAAAAAATAATGGAATGCAAGCTGTGTGTTGCAATAAGCCAGCTTAATAGATACCAGCAACTTAAAAGGCCTTTTCCTTTCACCTATGAAGGACAGCAGTGAATAGCTTGAAAAGGTGCAAGCCAGGTAACCAAGAAGCAGTTCTTAAAACAACAGTTTCAATAATTTAGTATCAGCAGCATGTTTTACATGTGGACAGAGACACAAGTGAAAGAAGCTCAGTTACCACATCTTCCATCAAAAAAGGCACAAACTTTATCCTTCACATTTGTTCTGAATAAAGACTGAGTTTAAGTTTGATATGAAAAATGCTTATGGTTTGGATAGAGTAGAACTGATGAAGTTGACTGGTTTCCCCTCTTAGAGCTCAAGTGTACACTGAAGCTATGAGGCAAAACCACCATCATTGCTGTGACTGATGGCACTTATTCTCTCTTTGGAAAACATGTTTGTGTGTGTCACATCACAGCCTGGTATTATCAAAGCATATCCTTTGAAAGAATCTTGCGGACCAAAGTTTTTATTAAATCAGTTTAAGAGAACCCAGCCTACCTAGTGAAAGACTGGATGCACTGACCCCCAACTTTCCCTTCACGTCCCAGAGGGAAGAGGAGATAGCTATTCTAGTAGGGAACTTTGAGTAAGAAATGAGCTATCACTTGAAGACCAGGCAATGTCTCTGAAGCGGCAGCTTGTAAGAGCACAGATCCAAGCCTGCTCTGGCAGAGGAGGAGCAGCAGGCTCAAGAACATCCTTAGCTTCCTGTTCTTTAAAGCTCTGTAGGGCTATTTGAACTGGTGCTAGTCAGGCATAGAGGGAGAAAAAGCATAAGACCCCAGAACTGGAGTCACTGAAATTAGACTTTCAGCTAACTGAACAGGCACTACATTACAAGTTTTCCATGCTGCTTCCTATCACTACCCTAAAAATTTCATCTTGATGAAAACAAATTACTTCTTCTCTTAATCCTCATCCCCAGTCCTCAGCATCTCACACCAAGTCTGAAGAATTGATTCTTTCGTGCTGGCTGCAGCTAATGGTTTGCAAATTGTGACGGCAAGAACGCATAGATGCAGTTTATTTAGACTCCTGTCTGTTAACTATGGCTCAGCAGACAGAAGGCATCTTGCCACTTTCCACGCCCAGCCATATTTTTCACAGTCCACTCCAGCAGTCCAAGTCCAACCAAGCTGTCATCATTAGCAGGCTCCTGAATAGAAACAGGCTTTCCAAGCTCAAGAACACAGGATTTCCTGAACCATATCAGGACAGGCACTCATCAAGGCAATAACAAAAAGCATTTTAAACACCAATAACAAAAATGAAACCAAACCCAAACACCCCAACGCAGGAATCTATTATTGTTAGTATTATTATTACTAGGTATGCAATAGCTTTTCCAGACAGTTTCTTTCTAGGCCTAAATGTGTGCATTTCCTCATAGTGGGATGGTTCATGACCTCTATACAAACCTTCTCTACAAAAAGTCACTGATGGTCCATGTAGAAAAAGAGGCACTTCAAGCCTGGTGATGGAGTAGGGAGGTCTCTAAGCATAAATGTGCTTTATGCCATATACTCTATTGAAGTAACAACTCTTTAAACATTTCCAGCATGTCTACATGAAAATTAGACAGAATATGGCTACCAAGTTCTATGACCAAACCAATCCTTTCAAATGTATCTAATCCTACTGTTTTCCAGGAAAACAAAGGCAAGGGATGCAGAGGACAACTGCCTTGAGTTACCTGCATTACTGAGATTGCACTTTAGCCTCGCCACACTTTCTTCCCAATAGACATCAGTGCCCCTAAAGAGGTTACACACAATTCAGTAGAGATTAATTTATTCTCATTAGCGGCTTTCCCAGTACAGGGTAGAGCAAGTCTCAGGGAGATAAATAAATAATATGGCTTCAGAGCCTGTCAATGACATCTAAACAACATGACATTAGAGCCCAGGTGATACAATTTTGGGAAGGAGGGATAGAGAAAGTTATTTTAAGGGAACAGGGATACAAACAGCATTAAATAGGTAGGCAAAGAAAGGGACAGAGAGAGGAAAAGTTGGAATGAAATATGAGGAGCCCAGGAAGGCCGGCAGAACCCAAGCCAATAGGAAAAGAAAGATCCTACATGAAGGTAACAAGAGCAGACTTTGGGTTAGCAGAGTGAGAAAGCTGGAATTGACATCAAGCCCAGAAGGGAAGACCACACACAGGCTGAAAAGTTCATATATAACACAAACTAGATAAAGACAGAATATGACTAGAAACACTCTTGAAAGGGAAGGTGCTAGCAGAAAAGAAAAGCACAAGAAAATGATGTACATGCAAAAGCCTCAAACCCTTAGTACATTCCTATACGGAAAATGCGATTCCAGATTTCAGCTCACTGTTTGTTACTTGTCAGGTTGTATCTATGCAATAGATTCCTTATCTGCAGGCTTTCAGCAAGCTGTGCAATTTTCTTCAGCAACTCTGATTATGGTGTATCCATCATTCAGGTATTCAACTTACATCTTTTTAATCACACTGTGTATTTAATTATCCATGTAAAGTGTGGTGAGGAGGGAGAAGTTACACTACCCTCCCTCGGTCCCACTTTCCATGGCAACAGATTCTATTAGAGTATTTAAAGGTTTAAATTACTAGTTTCAAGTCTTCCTGCTATTATCTTTAACAGACAAGCCAAAAGAGTGAAGTATACATCAGTACTTTGGATTTCAGGAAAATCTCAATTTGACATATTTAACAGATCTTATGAATCATCCCTTTTTACATGACACTACACTTTAAGATTTAGCTTGCCTTAAATAAACTGAAAGATTTCTCTATTTTAACATGCTCATAGAGCCCTCTGGTTTGTGTACTACCTAAGCCATGTTTCAGGTGGACTTTCCAAGTGGTTGAATTCCATTTTCAGCCTATTAAAATCTGAAAACCTGAAATACTCAAGCAGCAAATACTGGCTCCGACACACCAAAGTGTCTATTCCATTTTACCTAAGAGACTTGGCTTGCTTAGCAAACAGGGACGTGGCAAGCACCAGTGGAAAAAAGTTATTCTTCTTTTCCGTTAGCTTAGGTACAGGATGAAGCATTACTTTAGTTTTAATTACCAAAACAAGAACTAATGCATTTAAAGAAATAACCTCCATTAGCAGTTAGCATTCAATTACCAATCCTAGTCGGAAAAAGAGGGAAAAAGCATTTACAGCGCAAAACCCAGCAGGCAAATTTAAGGGACTATGTCTGTAAAATGAAGAAATCAATATTACATTATGACTTCCGCCTGTCTATTAGGAATTACAAAGGGATTTACCTTCCAACATCCCTCAGTGGTACAGTTTGACAGTCTGAGGATGCAAATGCAAATTCACATTCTTATGAGTAAAAGCTGGACTGTTATAACACTCAAGTCGTAACTGCCAGACTTCTGTTATTTAAAGGTACATTTGGTTGCTTCAACACTTGCATCAGCCATCCTTTCCAACTGTGAAAAATTAAAAGTCAACAGGCCCTAAACACTTCTACTGGTGCCCCACAGTCTGAGGCTTTGGAAGAACACCCCCCCTCCCACTCCACAAAGAAATAAAACTGAGGGGGAAAAGAAAAAGAAAATTACACTTCTGAAAAAATAACTGCACCACAGCTCTTATACCAGACAGTTTACATGTAGAATATTGTTACCTCATGGCTAATTATAAAATGCTGCTGCTTTAAAATGAAAATTAAGCTGAAAAAAAGAGATCGTTGAAACCAAGTGACTCAGAATCAACCTGCTTCAGCTATACGATTCCACAGGCTAAGTCCATTTCTTCCAAGGCTGCGAACTACAAAAAGACAACCCACAGCAGATTTTCATAGTGAGTTAAACACACAATGAACTGCCATGTCGGTGGAGTCCTGCTGAAATCCTAGACTTAGTCATATATTCACAAGTCAAAAGAGAAGCGCTAAGACTGAGGAATCCATACATGCTATTGCCCACGACTACATCAACAACAGATCAAAGGTTCTGCCTCTGCTCTTCTTGGAGTTACAAAAGGAAAAAAACCCACAAAAATCCCAGACCAAGCACTTGTACACCTTTAGTGAGCAACATCATGAACAATGATCATGAGTATGCTTCTCCAGTTTCTCACAACATCTCCTTCATTTAAGTCTGTGGCACAAAACCGATTTTCTTAACACAAAAGAAATACAACAGAAGACATCACATCACACTTCCTTAAGTCAAAGATTCCCCTAACTTAAAATATGGTCAGTAGCCTTACAAATACATTAACTTTTTCAACGCGACTTCAAACATTGATTTAAAGTAGTCTAATTAAGCAGGCCCACACTATTAATCAACTTCTGCATGTTCCTGAACACTTTGGAAAATAAACAATAATTACAGCATCATAGAAATGGTCCAAGATCACTCCTTTAATTGCTGTTCAGAACAATCCAGAAATACACCATGCAAATTTAATTCCAGCTGGATATATTTGAGCCAACTCGTTTCCAGTTTAGCCATAAGCAACAAAAAGAAAAAAAAAGCAAAACAAATATGGACGTATGCATAAGCATAAACATATGGGGCCTAATACAAATCTAATCAAAGAAACATAGAAACTGTAAAATATGAGCATTAAGTTACATAAACTTAAAGAAAATAGCAATTTATGCATTCATATAATAAAAGATATAAGTATAATCAGTAACAACTCCTTTTTCTATGCCTTTACTCTTAAAATCCACTGTGTTTATTCATGATTCAGTCACATCAACACATCTAAAGAGTATTCCACACTGCTCTGCAGCTGAAGATAAGCAAACATAGCTACCACAAACTACAAACAGAATCGTTTAGTCTTAAAACCTAAAAACATCATAGCACACAAAGCATGGGGGTTTTTTTGTCATTTTAAACTTAAGCATTTGGAATTCCAAGCTTGAGAGGTACTATCTCCCTCTAAAACATACACCTGTCTTCTGACACAGAGGTATCTGAAACTACACAAGTCATCCTTAAACATATACACTATACTCTAGTTTTTCATCAACTGCACAGAAAAAGTTACTAACTCTGAATTACTGAAGACAAGTGCTTACCTTCAATCCTTTTCAAGGCTGACAGACAAGTATCCCGGCTTGGAAACTCAAACGGATTATTACAGGTCCGAATGGTGTCACAGTCACACTTCCCGTTGATTATGTTACAGCCTGTTATAAGGTTTTCATTGCATGGTTCAAATCCAAGAAGCTGGTCATCATCCCAGTTTTCATCTAAAATAAACAAACAAACTCGCTCACTATTGGATTTCAGCTGCTTTGGAGCTGGGCGCAATTCACTTCAACACAGAAGATAAGCAGAAGATCTCAGTTCAACAGATCTAAGAAGATCAAGTTCAACACAGAAGATCTAGGCAGAAGATAACATTAAAAGACAACAGATTAATCTAAACAGTGGGATTTGCCAAATATCATGTCTTTCGGCTGTTCTACCGCCCATTTTGCTAAAGCAACCGGCCTTGTTTACTTCCATCTGTATAAAAAACTATGTCATCTCAGGAAAACGCATAGCTGTAGTACAAATGAGTGCTATTCTAACAGAAATAACTTTTGCAGATAGCTGAAGTTATATTTATAATGGAAGTGAGAACATTGTACAGAATCTGCAGCTGTTACAAAAGTCAAAATTGAGTCAGAAAGAGAGCATTTTAAAAGATGATTAAAAAATGCTTCACGTAGAATTCACTCCACAGAGATAACTTTTTATTACAGAAAAGATGCCAGATCTCTGATTCTGTTATATGACCAAAAATGAGTTTTCCAGCAGCCCTGAATTATCATACATATTCTTGGAGAATTGCTCAAGCACACTGCACTTCTTGCTGTCAAGAATCTAGGCATAGCAGGCCAGCATGAGTCTTTCTGCTTAAATAACCCTGTTCCTTTTGAATCAGTCCTGTCAAATGTGTGTAACTGGTGCTCCCTCTCTACAACTGTCCATCTTATTTTAGGAGGCCACATGCAACAAGATTTACTTTTTTTTTTCCTCCAGAAAGAAATACAAATCCAGTCAACCCAGAATTGGATTGACTACCAGTCCTACAATATCTCAGTTTCCTTAGATCAAGTGCGCATACAGCAACAGCCCATCAACTCAGAATATCAATCAAGGCAGAAAAATAGAACAGCCTGGATTTGAAGAGACCTTGAAGACCAACCAATTCCAACCCCCCTGCTATGGATAGGGACACCTTCCACTAGACCAAGTTGCTCAAAGTTGCATCCAGCCTGGCTTTGAACACTTCCAGGGCATCCACAACTTCTCTGGGCAACCTGTTCCAGTGCCTTACCACCCTCACAGTAAAGAATTTCTTCCTAAAATCAAACCTAAGCCTATTTTCTTTCAGTTTTGAACCATTCCTCCTTGTCCTATCACATGTTTTTTTAAGCAAGATTGAAGAAACTAAACAGGGCATTAAGTATTTGTTACAGAATGCCAGATGTTTTATAGACAGACAAGCTTGGAAAATTGAGTGCTATAAAACAGTTGCACAGAGTCCACTAACTTCTACTAATGAGAAAAGGAAAAAAATAGATATTTTTAATCTTTATATCCTTACATTCAACAGCAGCACTCACGCTGCGCATTCTAAATAGCTCACTCTGATTTTATTTATCAGCAACAAGCAAGTTTCCAATGGAGATCCTGCCAAGAAACCCTTCAAAAAAGTTAAAATATCTTCCAGTTATGAAGGGTGGGTTTCCTCTTGTTGGGGTTACCAAAGGCTGTCCTCCAGTATGAGAGGCCACAGCAAATTCTAAACTGTCATTCAGTAGCCTGATGCTCAACACAAGCCTAAAAACTAATAGCAAATAACAGTATACACACACATATGCTGAGGTTGGCATGTAAATTCTTTCCACTCATAAAAATATGCAGAATATCTGATAACCTGAAGTTTTTCCTATTTTGGGGGGGAAAAAATCTAGAAAGAGCTGTTTACCAATTCAGTACTGTACATGATCTACAAGAAGTGTCACAGCAGATTCTCAAAGGCGTATTTCTCCCTGTACAACAAACTCCTTGCCTTCTATTATGAGCTGGCAAAGTACTCTGCTGACAAAAAAGCACTGTGTTGGGGGTTAGATTTGGGTTTATTTTCCTTATAGAATTTTTTTCCCATGAGTTGTAAGGAGACTAATTACTGGGTGCTTATGGGTGCTTGTCCAAAGCAAAGAGGTGGCCAAAGGAGAGTGTAGCACCGGGGCTACACCCTTTTGTGGTCTCCGAGTTTTTCTCCCCAAGGGAAGAAAAGTTACCACGAGGTTTGGGGCAGGTAAAGGGCTGGCGTGGGGATAATTTCCGTCCCTTGCTCTCAGCATCGGAGAAGGGTCAGGCTGCTCTTGCTGTGGGAGGAGTTTTCACTGCCATCACCGGGTCCAGTCCNTTGTTTATCATTAATGCTGTAGTTGTTGTTGTTAGTTTGCCTTGTTATACATACCAGTAAAGAGCTGTTATTCCTATCCCCATATCTTTGCCTGAGAGCCGACTTAATATCAAAGTTTTAATAATTTGAAGGGAGGGGGTTTGAATTCTCTGTTGCAAAGGGAGTTCCTGCCCTCCTTAGCAGACACCTGTCTTTTCTAACCAAGACACACTGATAAACAACAAAGTCCATTTTAGATGTGAAGATGGAAACCTCCATGGGAACTTCATGGCTCTTCTCCATAAAAATAACAAAGGAAGAGTAGCCACTAACTGCAGGAAGTAGTTTTTTTTCTTAGCTTAACCTATCATCCAATACAGCGACTGTATCAATGAAAGTCAAAGGAAGTACAGAAGTTCCTGAAGAGAAACTATTAAAATTCTTTCAGATGAAGATGCCTCTCTAGTAATGCTTGGGACACTCATTGTGATACAGCCATGCATACAGAGGGAAAAAAAAAAAAAACAAAAAAAACCCCCACAAAACAAACAAACAACCAAACAACCCAACAAAAACCACAACCCTGAGAATTTGGAGAACAATAATACATCCTGTTTTTGAGAAGCCAGAATACAGCCTGGACAATTCGTATTCTAAAAGTCACAGCAGTAACCCATGTAATGACAAGAACAAAGGCTACACCTATGGTCCAGGACTCGCTGTTTGAAACTCTGTAACAGCTAGGAACACATCTCCATGCGGATTAGCCTAACAGCCCTAAAGTGTTTGTGCTGCCCCCTGTTTCTGACAGGAGCACTCCTCCTGTACTCCCGGGCACAGGGCAGGAGCCCAGAGGCGGTGCATGGGCTCTCAGCCCTGCGCCTCCCAGGCCAGTGCACGGCAGACCGGAAGGACATACAGACGGCGATGCTCTGCTGCTTTTCTAGCAAACCATTTTAGAGCATTTGTGCTGCTTTGTCTTGTGGTATTTCAGCCCTAGACCTTCTCACGGCAGACAGATCAGCAGGATCTTGTCACAAGAGAGCTGCGCACCCCACGTAAGGTGGGACCCAGCTGGCAGGGAAAGCAGAGCCGTCCCTTACCTGTGGCAGAACACCTCCATGCAGGCTCACAGCACTGTGCGGCACTACACACACCTATTTCCAGGACAGGTTAGTGGTTTGTACCACATCTGCCAGCTCTCATAAGTTTCCAGAAAAGGAGGTACATGGGAAGCACATGGCCCAACAGTGAGTGCAAGTCAAGTCTTCACTGCCACACACCTCAAAAATTGGCTCAGTAGTCATTAAAGCCTTTATGAGAAGAGAAATCTCTCAGTAATACTTGCTCAGACTATACTTCTAACATGTTCAATCTTCAAACAAGATGTTTATTTTTCATTACTCGGTGTGAATAGAAAAAAGTTACATTCAGGCGGGAAGAATGCAAATCCAGTTTTAGCCTGCACATCATCTACTAGCCTGCTTTTCACACAAGCTTATTTAGAAACAAGATTTCCATCAATGAAGTGGCAAACATGTAGCGAGAGCTTATTTTAGTTCAGTAAATCAGTGCCAAGTCTATCATGAGTTTTCATGCAGACTAAAGACTGACTCCTTTTCCTAGCTGATTTAGTCTTTCTGTGAACAGATTTTCAAGGTCCAATTAGATGAATAATTGTTTACCACTTAGAATAAACTCTCAGAAGTCACGTCAATACAGGCAGAACAAAATTCTTTGGAATGAAAGGTACAACCACATGAAAGTATTCACATAAAGGGATGAATCCAGTATATTACTTCAATTACAAGCTTTGGATACTTGATGCAAAGGCATCTAGTGCTCTTCTTGATGCAGATAAACAGTGGTCCAGTACAGCATACTCACATCTTTAGACATCAGCAACAACGAAATGACATCTTGTACAAAACATATAACCTAGCCTCTATTACTCACAAAAATCATCATGTCCTGAAGACTATTCAAAAAATAAACTTGTACACACCAGTGGGTTGGGACCCGGGACAGTTCATGAACTACTCCAGGCTGCACACATTTTCCTGCATGCTCTGCTTGACCTCAACGGCTTCCTTTTCAGAAGACTTTTTTATGCCTACCTCTCAAATTTGGATGACGTGAACAAAGAACCTGAAATGTAATAATTTGTGAAAGCTTTATTTCTCTGCAAGCAGGTCCAACAGCATTTGGCCAACAAATGCCAAATATAGGAATCTATGCCTCAAACCTTGGTATGCACACCCTATCACCTAGCTATTTCTAGGACACCTAAAAATACAAAAATCAAATATGTACTTAACACCCTAGAGTTTTTAGAAGCAATGAAGCTAAAAAGAAGCCCAAGGGAACTACCAGTTTTCATCCAAACTGATCTTTGTTTAGCTCTGATTTTCACCACCTCATTGTGATGGCATGATCAGGTATGGGCAAAAAAATCAAAGGGCTGCACTTTTTAGCCATCCTGATTTGTCACTGGAGTCTTGTTACACAGTCACCTAAGTACCTTTTGCACACAAGCCTCACAGAAGTTCAAATGCTCCCAGCAGACTCATAACTACATCTTCAAAGTCATTTCTCTTTCAAATAATTTCTATCTACATGCAGTTCCCCACTCTTTCCAACTCACTCAGGGAAGTTCCAGATAATAAAGTTTCAGATAATAAAATAGTTCTGCATTTACTCAGATCAAAGTTAAGTCTTGGACATAATACCTTTTTAATTCTTCTAACTGTGCTTTCATACCAAAAGGAAGCCACAGGAAGGGAGACTTCACATTCATTTAAACTTTTTTCTTTTTCTCTTCTATCATTCATATAACCACTTGCTTTCTGCAAAGCAAATGTTTCAGCTTGCTAATAATTCACATACTGCTCTGGGTTGCTGAATTCCCAAGTCCTGTCATAGCATGCATCTAAAGTAGGGAAGAGGATTAAGGCATTAACAAGTTGAACAAGAGGTCCTTAAACAGGTCTAGTCTGGGAAATAGTCTGAGAAATATGTCTCCGGTAAGCAGCATTCCATCACTTCTTCCATACTAAATCCTACATACCAGCACCATGCAAGGTACGACTGAAGCATTCATCTTCTTTGCCTGAAGAGCTGCCTGTGTTTTTAGAAAAGCATGCTACTGAGACATTAACTTTAAGCCTTATGTTCAAGGCACACACAACCTCCATATAGTTACATTTATTATTTATTATTTCCCATTGGCAAAGGATCATCTCAAAACCAGTGCAAGCTAAAAGTACAAGGAAAGACCTTTTTAGAGACTGCTTCTCTATAGCTAAAATTTTTTTCTTTCCCTTCCTTCAAATTCTCAGTTTCTCCTGCCTGCCACAGAAACTTCTCTTTTGTGCCCCAACCCTTCTCTTTCTTTCTGGACATCTAATGAATATTAGCTATTGTTTGGAGAATGCTGTACTGTGCACCTTCACAGATAAGGCACCACCTCAAAATAGCAAGAAACATGCTGAAATGATCACCGAAGTATCACTGTTGAAAACAAATACACAAGCATTTTGCCCACAACAACCTTTTGTTTACTACCTTACCCTTTGAACTGTAATTTAACTGGAGTGGATTGAGTTAACTCCCATAATTTACATTTAACTGCAGCACGTTACTCTGCTACTTCCTCCTTTTTTTAAGCATCCGAGGTAGCTCTTAGGATGTTGAGAAGAGCAACAGCACTGTAAAATACACTGATGACCTGAAAGTGAAACTGTCCAAGTCACATCTTACAGACTCTTGCATCCTTTTAAATCTGCATTTGAAGACAAGAAAGAAGCAATCCTTATTGCAACTAGTGCTGACCTCCGGGAACTGGGAGGCAGAGGGGGGGGGAACATTTCAGAAACTCCTCCATGAAACTAGACCCAAGGTCTGAGCCCCACCACTGCAGCACACTCACATGCACAACAGCATTTTCAAATCAGTGGTATTCATTAAGATGGTATGAGACTCTGAAAGGATTCTAACTTGCTAAAATAAAAAAAAGGAAATGCTTCTTGCCAGCAGACTCTCGCTTCTCTTTGAACAGGAAACAAGAATGATGGAAAGGAAATTCATGTTTTGGAGGAGCTGAACAATAGAAATGACTAATTACCACGAAAGAATGCTTGAAACCCAGCCCCAAACCTTGAAAAGCAGCAGAAGGAAAGACTAGCCTTGAAGTGAGATTGAGCTCATACACTGGCTTCAATCCTTTCCCCTCTTGCAACTTATTCCTCCACTGAAGTCATGAATCAAGGACTAGTGCGGGCAGAAACTTTTATGGTAAGACACACAGCTGAGAGTTTTGTGAGAAAGCATTTTTTTTTTCCACATTTTGGAATGGTCCATTTTCCAAGATCAAATCTTCATGTGGAATGTACAGCAGTACAAAAGGGTTTTGCAGCTGCCTGAGAAAATTTCTAGTCAAAGCTAGAAAGCAGAACTGTACCATAACGTTTACATACCTCAGGAACACAAGTATGTAATGCTTGTCTCCAGCCTGACTGCCTGCTTTATTTTAGCATGTATCTCAGGTGATCAAATCCACAATGTAGTGAGAAAGATTTTCACTGCAGAAGCTCTTCATGTGTCTGAAGACAGTTATTTCATACTAAGGAATGCAGAAAGTATTTAAACAGACCAGCTTTCCAGTGAATTATCTCTAGAAACTCTACACAAGTCTTGAGGAAGGCAAGGAGATAAACGGAAATGTTAAGTGAAGCATGTGACATAGACAACTACTGCAAGTTTAGAAATTTTCTTTTCCCCACACCATCTGGAATACTTTACTTCTCCAGGTACCACCCCCCCCACCACCCCCGTCCTCTTTTTGAGGGGGCAGGTAGGGAGAGGGAATGGAGGGAGAGAGGGATGGGGAGGAGTGTGTTTTTTGTCTTTTGGCTTTTTATGACTTTCACTCTTATTGTTCCCCACAGCAAAAGTAAATGGTACTTTCAAAAGCCTTCTCCCCTAAAGATGGTCAGAAATAATAATTCATGACTTTTGAAGTCTGACCCCTACACATTTACACACCTGGAAAAAGACTCACAAGCAAATTATTTTAATCCCATGACCAGAAACATGTCTTGTTGGTAAATAGCTGACTAAAAATACTGCACCGTGTCCCAGGATTTAACTGGTCAGAAAAAGCCTCTGCCAGTACTTCCTTGATTAGAACAAGCATGGACAGCAGTGTTTCAGCTGTCATAGCAAATCTTTCCTCTAGCTCCAGAAAACTTTTTGCAAAAATAATTGCTAAAGCCTAAAGAAAAGGACCACAACCTCAAACTTTTTCCAAAGCAGTCTAAAATTTCGATTTTTTTTTTTCCAAGCTGCACTCTGCACCCACAAGCTTCAGAAGCCTGCATGTACAGCAGCACCCATCAGCTTCACTGCAAACAAATAGTTGGCTGGCAGCTTGCTGAAGCTGCTAGGCAGAGGCAAAGCTGACAGGAGTAGGAAAAGTTATGTCAAAGACAAATTCTGGAAGAGGGCCATGAGTAAAGCAACCTACAGCAAGAACAGTCCACACTATTGTAAGAAATCTGATATCCTAAATATTTTGCCACTTCCCCCCCCCAGTCATTAATGCAGCACCACTGAACACCATAATTACAACGTATTTCAGAGGTATTGTACCCCAACTCTTAGTCACAGAAAACTATAGGAAACTACTACTCCAGCCTGGATTTAGAATTACCCTCAAGGTTTCTTTTCTTTTCCTAAAACCTAACTTAGAGATAGACATCAAGTTCGTCATCTCTATTGTGAAAGCAGAACAGGTTACATCAGTGCATATAACACCATTATCAGTATGACCCCAGCTTTTTATCAACAACCAATCAGTGAGGGAAAGAAATACCTTCACACATACATCCAACCTTTCTGAAAAAAAGTCTTGAGGATAGTAGAGCACAGCCTGTAGCAAAACACTCAACTATAATTAATTTCAAGGTTAAATGACTCAATAGAATGGGCTCTCTTGGATTCAGAAACATTACACTTGCTAGATTTTTCACCCATAAAAAAGAAAAACCCAAGCCCATCCAAATAACCAAACCCCAATCAACAACTGAAGACTAACAGTGGTTATATAAGGCTTAAAGTTTAGAGAATGAGTAAGAACATGGGAATTGGTGCATGCCTATGAGCCAGTCAGTGCTTTTTCTCCTGCCCACAACCCTTCCTTCCCAAGTTCCTCTTCTTCTTCAGTCTTAATAAAGACTTGCACAATCATGACCCACAAGATGGTGTTACACATTTGCAGATTCTCAAGGTAAGTACCCAGTGTACCCAGTGAAAGCTGCTGGGGACTGAGTACCGCCTCTGGTAAAGGTGTGAACTGCTTCCATTCTCAAAACATTAGGAAGGGCTTACTTCCCCAAAACAAGGCCAAACTAGTCTGTTTAGACAAGAGCTCCCCCAGGGACTATTTTTAGTCCATATGTTTATGTGGAATTTGATCTAGATGGTCTCTATGTAAATTTATCTTCCCATCTTAGTTTATGTTGGTAAGTTTCTCCATGTTGGTTTATCCATATACACAAGCTTTCTGTGTCAGTATCAGTCATTTTCCAAATTCCAGTATTGTCAGACACAACCGGTGTCACTCAAAGTCTCAGGAAAAACCCCGAGTTCATAATTTCCAAGTTTACATTCCCAGTGGATTAAATGCATTCTCAAATGAAAAGCAGTTTATAAGTCACAAGAGATACTTAAAAGGTCACCTCTGAAAAGTATTTAATCCATTAAAACACAGAACATTTGGTTCTGTCTGCAAGATCCTATAAACTTTACTTATTGAGTTGAAGAATCCTTAAGGGGAGCACAACGTAAGGAGGGGAAGAGGACAGCATTTTTGAACCATATTAATGGGTTAATTATTGCATAATATGCCTGTCAGTGAAATAACATTTTGGTTGATTAAGTACCAGGCAAGAAGTTAAATTATGCAAGAATCCTTGAATTAGCTAGAGGGTGCTTAAACCAGCAAAGATGCCTAGGGGTAAGTTCGAAGGTAGTTCAAAAAAAAAATAAAAAAGGAAAAGAAAAATCCTTATAAGCATCATGATTTTGGGTGATGAAATATTTCTGATGAAATAATCACTTTCTGTGTGGAAAAATTCACATAAGCAGAGGATGCTTATACAAAGTTTTAAAAACCAAAAAGTAAATAAAAAGAAGATATTCCTCTTACAAAAGTTAAAAAACTTAGTAATGCAGCTTATCCACAGTGAGATTTCTAGTTTTAAACTAACTGTGCTTATTCCACAACAGCAAAATTCTACTAATTCCTGCATCATATCTGTTAGATTTTTCCATTTAATTTTTGCTGAAATATTGGAACCCAGGCATTTCTAAAATTGAAACACGATGCCCAGAAACAGAGAGGAAACCATTTCCAAGTCAAATAAGCACCTGATCCAATTCAAATTCCATGCCACGCTCAGAGTTACATGTTCTTACTGATGTTGAGATTTCAGCATTGATGGAATACAAAATAGAAATAGCTTATGAATTATCTAGTCTGTGCATAAGAAGTCAGCATTCTCCCAGTGTTTTTGGGAGTGGCAGGGAGGAGGAGTAGGGGAAGAGGACTGTTAAATTTGATCAAGAGTAGCATATCAGAAGCTGAATATTCACCAAAGAACTACTTTTCATTCCAGTTTCACAACTTAGGTAATTTTTCTGATCGTTTTCTTTTTTGATAACACAAATATTTTTTCTGTTTGTCACCCTGATAGTCTGGATTGCCTGGATAGTCTGACAGCCTTTGAACAAAGCACTTCGTCTTCACATCAACAACCACTGGTACACCACTTAATATTGATGAAGTCCCCAACTAGACAATCAGTTCTAACACTTGATGTTGCTGAAATAAGTTCTCTTGCATTTGCACTGATGGACATCAGAACCATTTGGACATTTCCCCAGCCATTCACTGCATAGCAACGAAAAAAACCCGAAAATAAAGTTATCCAAAGGGTACTAGCTACCAAAGTTACTTATGATAAAAATACTATCAAGTCCGCAGGCAAGTTGTTCTTACTTCAGTAAAGCAGCGAAGAACTGCATTAGCACACACATAAACCAAAGCCTGAACAAAACAAAATAACAAGCTCAGCTTTCCTCTTCCAAATTTTGAAAAAAAAAAAAGCCACGCTTTCAAGGTTTAAATTCTTCTCATCAGCTCCAGTTTCACTAAGCTTCAGTTACATACGATACACTGCATCCTTATACAGTTCTCAGGGAGGAAAACTAGGCAGACTTATGGGTGGGGAGAGGGCAATGGAGACATGTAAGTTCTCCCAGCTTGCCCCAGCAAGGAGTCAGACAGACTATAATGTTCCAAACTCCCAAAAAGATGCAGTTCAGTAAATGAGACTAGGACTAGCCACAGTAAAGAAAGCTTCTGCCATCATCCTAGGAGATTAACACACGTACTTCCCAATACTTGCCTAAAATCTGATACAGCACTCATCCCAAGGGAAGTTCAGTTCAGAAGTTATGTACTAGGCATACAAGCCTCAAGTACTCAAGGCAAGCCTTAAATTACCTACAGTAGGCAAAACTAATACAGCAATAACTAACCCCCATCAAAAAAAAAACCCAAACAAACAAAAAACACACACAACTAACAACTAATGCAAAAAAAACATACACAAACCCCACTAAAACCAAGCCAACAAACCAAAACCAAACAAAGTACTAGATATTACTGGTAAGCTAATGGCACAGTGATACCTTCTTTCAATGTCTACCTAGAGGCTACTTCATATGGAAGTATATTCTAAAGAGAAACTAAGAACATCTTCAGACTAGCAGTTTTGCTACTTATGCATTTCAAATAAATCACAAAACCTCATGTTTCTGTTACACAGTTAAAAACAATTTCCAGTCGTTTTCAGTATTATATTATTTGCTACTGTCATGACTTTGAAGAGTGTAGCAAAGCAATCTAGGCCTCTTCATCTAATAGCACCAGAAACTGGGGAAGCGTGGAAACAGACAAGAGTCATCTCAAGAAATGCCTTCACAGAGTAACCTAACTTCTTCGCCAAAGCTTTTTCAAGGCTCTCTGATTGCCTGGAAAGCCAGAGCCCTGCCCAACTGCATTGCTGCAAAAGCCAAAGCCAAGGTGTTTCTGGAGAACTCCAGTCTAATTCAGTGGTGGCTCTAGGACTACCTTTAAAGGTAGAGAGTAAGGGCAGTTCATGCTTTGCATTCAAGATTTCTCAGCCTTAAGTCTTTGGAAGGGGGTGTAGGCTCTCAACACCTTGTAGCCAATCCAGCAAATCTCTGTAAAGGATGTTGAAAAGTCAACAGAGGCTGGAGCTGTGCAAAGTCTCTCAAGAATGCCCTTTAGGAGGTAAAGCTACCAGCACAAGGGCCTCAGAATAATTACTTATGAAGAATACAACTGCATTCAGGAAAGGCATTTACTCACTTCAGGATAACAACACAAATGGAGCAGTAGAACTGCTTAGAGATGCGAATAGTTAAGGTGGTGAGATAAACGAGAACTTCCTTCAGCTCTTAGAATGATAAAGGAAAAAAGCCCTCAGGATCAGCAATAGATTTCATTAATAAACAGTGCTTTGACAAAGAATAGTCTGCAATTTGAGAAAGAGAAGCTACCAGCAACAGATGCCACAGAGACTTACTTCTCTGTCAGGTGTTAGGGAACTTATTTATGCCAAGCATGTTAAATGCTAAAAACAAGTTAGCAGACAAGTATTTCTACCTGCTGCTAGTCCAGCTCTCAAAGTCTTCTGTAGCTTAGCATGTGCTGATAGTCTGAAATAAGACAGGGATGAAGCTTCAAAAACGATACAAAAAAACATGCTTATAACTGTAGCCAGTAGGGGTCATTTCAGTGTAAAAAATTGCAAGGAAAGAAAAGGCTAGAGACAGGAAGGACAGTAAAAACATGAATTTCAATTCACACACAGTTCTGTAAGACACCTCCACTTCCTCCTCACTGGACCAGGGAAGGAAAGGGTTTGCACTCCTAATGCGCGAGACAACAAAAAAAGTGCAGCCTTTATTCTGTTAATGGATAAAGGCATGGCTTAACACTACTCACATCAGGCATCACCAGCCCAGCCTGTAAACTGAACAACTGTTTAGGTCATCACAATCAAAAAAACAGAGCTATTCAACCTCATATTAGCGATCAGAGGCAGCACAATCAGTACCCTTTTATCCTTGCTGCCACCTCATGTGCAAAACATGCACCATGAAGAACAACGTATTACCTCTGTTCCTTACAATGTGGCACTTTCCCGACAATTCACTGATAGGACTGTTCCAGTGCTATTTATCAGGCTGACAGCTCAGCTCAGTTCCTTTTCATTTATGAGAACGAAATTAAATAGATAACTTTCCTATTTATCTCCCTTAGTTATATTTAATAGATCATTATCTGAATCCCCTAGGACTATTACCATAGGGACAGCTGGAACTAGTTTCTAACCACAACACTAATTGAAACACAATCTTGCCAACAAATGCTTCATACTATTTTCAACAGTGGATGGGACGTGTTACAAGTTGAACTACAGCAATGTACAGATTGCATCACTTCAAAGGAATGAAATACTCCTAAACTGCCAGAGCTGTCCATACTGTGATACAGTAACGGAATTGGAACATTAAGGCCTTTAATAACCGTAGGCTTTTAGTTACTTTAACCATCAAGAAGGCCCAGCATTTTTACTCAAAAACACACGACAAGAGAAACTCCTGTAAAACCGGGTAAGTTTTCCAATTACCTTTGCTTGTACTTTCCTATTTACAAAAGCTTTTCCAATACATATTAAAAATAAGAGACTACAGCAAAGTACATATTCAGCAACGTAGCCTCAGCCAAGGTCTTCAAAATAGTTTAGAGGCATTTTAAAATGTTTAACAATCCAGCTTTTAATCTAGAGCTCGTTCTACCCAAGCATCAACTCCTGAGGCTGACAGCA
The DNA here is from genome assembly GCA_013397315.1 of Donacobius atricapilla. Lineage (NCBI taxonomy): Eukaryota > Metazoa > Chordata > Aves > Passeriformes > Mimidae > Donacobius > Donacobius atricapilla. The sequence continues at coordinate 565,384 of WBMY01007387.1, read as the reverse complement.
TTGCTTGTAGCACAGGCAGTGACATACTGCGGGCTCTGCTGTGGTTTGCAACTTATTATGGAGGCAAACGGAGTTTTAAACTAATAATGAGCGAGCACCAGGACAAAGGTCAGCTGCCCACTAAAAATGACCGAGTTCAGCTTTCTTAAAATAGTGCATAATTTTAAATGCAAGTTTTTTGGACAGATGCTGCTGCCTCACCAGCTCTTTGGACTTTCTACTGCCCTCTACCCGCCGAGAGGAGACCGCCGCCGTCTCCTTTTCCAGAACTGTCGAAGCTCCCGCTCCGAATCACATATACATTTATACATATCCCAAACTACTGCTTATTTGCAGTCTCTTTACAGCGCCATGTTTTCCCTCAACTTGGGGGAAAAGGCAATTGAAGGTACAAGAGAAAGAAAGACTAAAAATTTGTCTCTGGCCTTTCATTAATTTATAACACATAAAATAAATCTTTGGAATTCTGACAGATAAAAAAAAAATGAAGGGAGGTAAAGTCCTTTTGCATTTCACACCAATTCATCCCCTCACAGTACGGCAGGAAGCTGAAGTGACTTTGAGAGGAGTTCTACCGTGGGTATTTTCCCCGCCTGATGCTCCAAGCAGGGAAAAAGATACCCCCGATCATTATATGCCGAGCAGGACAGGCAGAGAGATATTAAGTGACAGGAACAGGAAAGAAAACTTCGTAACAGATGATCAGTCTTTGTTGTTTACACAGGAGGGAATCCGGAACAGGCATCATGTGTGCACGACTAACCTCCGCCGATCTCCGTCTGCCAAACTCTTCCCGAGTCCTTTATCAAGGAATTTTAGCTGGGCATCAGTAGCTGATACAAGCTATTAGCAACCCAGTGACACGCTACGGAGAATTAGTAAACCCCTAAAGTTTAGGGTAAGACAATTAAGGGCAAAACTTCTAAGTAGGAGTGTGTAGGGGGTCTTAAGCAGGGAAGGTTTCTAGAAGACAGGCTCGCAGATGGGACGGGCGGGCGGGCTGGAAGGGAAGGAGGGCGCACCGGCGCCTAAGACGTCTTAGGTGCGCCCTCCTTCCTTTCCCGCCGCCCATCCTGTGCCCCCACCCCGGGGGATGGATGGAGGGAGGGATGGCGTCCCGCCACCTCTCACCTTCGCAGACGCCCACTTCGTACTCGGTGATGGAGTCTCCGTTGAGCGGCGGTCGGATGACACAGCGCAAGCCCCGATCGCAAGCTCCGTNCTCCGGGCGGCGGCTCCGCCCGCTGCCCCCTCCGGGAAGCGGCGTCCTCTCAGTCCGTCCGTCCCTCGCCCGCCGGCTCCGGGTTCCGCGGCGCCGTGCGTGCGAGCGGCTGCGAGCGCGGCTGCTGCGGCGGCCGGCTCCGTCCCCCTCGCGTCCCGAGTGCCGAGGCGCCTCCTGCCTCCCTCT
>WBMY01007387.1:539349-562680 GCA_013397315.1 Donacobius atricapilla | reverse complement strand
GGCCCGAGGTGCCTGCCCCGAGCCGGAGCGAGGCAGCGGCGGGAGAGGAGCCAAGAGGAGCGGCGTTGCCGAAGGTCAAAAGGCTGCCTTGTCTGCGGGCGGCAGCGAGCGGGCGGAGGAGACGGCAGGAAACAGGAGGTAGTTGGCCGCACAGGGCAACTCCTCGGTATCATCTCAGAGCGGGACCTGGCTCTGCCGTGTCCTGCCCAGCCCAAGGTGCGATGGCAGCTTTGGGAACGATGGATCCCGCGGTCAGGAATGCCCGGAACTGGGGTCATTTAGAGTATAGAGCCATTGGCTCCGCAAGTGGATTTTGTCAGCTGCAGGGTGCTGAGCCTGGGAAGGTTTGCGTTGCACGTACCAGTGCCAGCAGTTTGGAAAGGAGGGTCTGGAGCCTTAATAGAGATTATTACAGGCAGGCCAAGGTATGGTTTCTACAGTTTCTCTAGTCCCGCACACGTGTCCCCTTCGGCACATCCAGTTCTCACATCAGCCGAGATGTTGCTATGGAAGAGCAAAGCTCCAAACTGGCAATGCAAAGTTGCCACTAGGAAGAGACAACACTACAGAGTAAAACTCTGACAGCGCTAGCATACCTTCTAGGTGAGTTTTAAAAGCACTGCAATTCACTGTTGTTGACTCCAGCCTAAATACCTACTGTATCAAAGATTCCCTATTGCTAGAACAGGCCCATTGGTAATGGAAACAGTGCAACCATGTAACATGATGTTGAAAAATAAAGCATTTCCATATTTGTCTAAAAAAAAGTGTTTTCCGTATTTGTCTATTTTAAAATATTATTGCAACTTTTATAGCAGGATAGCAGGCTGTATTGTGATCCATTCAGATCTTAAACTGAATTGTAGAAGATATTTTTCAAGAGCTACCATGTTTTCATTAGTCTCAATAGTTTGCAAGACATTGGTCTGTTTCTCAGTGAAGCCCCATCATTGCAATAAAACACTTGATACCGCATACATTACATGGATTAGGGCCATTCAGCTGACATATCTCAACAACGAATGGACAAGCAGCGATTTACTGGGAAATAGAATCTGAAGTAATACTGTGATATATTTTTTTAACAGATTTAGAAAGTAAATGACAAGCTACTCTTACTAAATGCACTGTGTTTTGGTATAAACAAACCTAGTGCGTATACCTTTGAGGACAACCAAACACATTGTATGTTTCTTAGTTCTGGAAAGCAGTAGGTCAGGAAAGCACCCTGAAGGTCACGTTAGACAAGGCCTCAAACTCTGAATGTTACGCAAATGAGCGATACTCCCTAGTGAAGAAACACACCAAGTAAGAAGTTTTGTGCCGTTTCCTCCAAAATGCAAATTCTTCCTCCCCTCATCCTCGTGCCTCTCTTGTCAGTTTGCCGAAGCACCTGCAGGGGTCAGAGTACTTTTGATTCACCAGAAATTTCCACCAAAAAACCCGCTGGGATTTGGATGAGAGTAGTTTGTAAAAACCTACTGTTCCCTGCAACCCGGAAACACTGCCTTTTGGTCATGTATTTTACTGACAAGGCACATGAAGAGGTTTTCCCTTCCATGTATAGCATCGCTGAGATTGCTTTTTGAATAAGGCATACAGTTCCTGTGACTGTATTTTTAAGGCACTGTTCACAAACCTGAGATTGTGCAGAAAGGAATCAAAACAGTGATTTTAGTGCTGGGGAGGATGCTGCACCATACAATACGTGGTCAGAGGCTTGAATTTAATAGGCTTAGTTTATCAAAAGATGAAAAGTGAACTGATTACAATGTATTAATCCCCTCATGTGAAAAAATGAACTGGTCTATGAAAAATACGTAGGTATTTTTCCAGGACTTATGTACATAGCCAGCATGGAAATCCCAGATATGTTGGATTGTATGCTCAGGCAGTTCAATATTTCCCAGACATGCCAGACCTACCCATCATGTACTGTACTGATGTACAGTATATTCAACACACAAAGAATTCACTGGACCTACTGTGCCTGTTTGCTTGTGTGGGAATGAACAAAGAAGCTGTAGAAGCAGCACAAAAACAGATGAAGAGGAAAGCTATGGACAGCTTAGATAAGAATTTTGTAGGGCCATGAGAAAAAGAGAGCAAACTTCTGAGCTGACTGCCAAATGAGAGAGGCTTCAGCTGTGAACAGGATTAGTACCTGATTCATACCCTGTTTATCCTGTGATAGCTGTATGTAAGAGAGGAAAATACAGAAATATGTATGGAACAAGGACCAAAATTCAGGCTTCTTGTCTCCTTAGGTCTTGTCCTTTAGGTACAAGTCACATATTGTTCATGTTTATGCTTGTGTTTGCCTCTTCTGGTCCCAGGAATCAAAATATTTCATTGCACAGTGGCACAGATTCAACAGGAAAGGTAGTGAATTCTCTTGCCCCAAACCTGTGCAGAGTCCATAGGGTCAATGAGATACTCCTTGGAAATCAGCAAATCTGATACCTGATGACTTTACAGGGAAAGTGAAAATCCCTGCTTTCCCCAGTAAGAAGCAGTGGATCCATCTTCTTCTTACTGGGAAATTCACTTATCCCTGCTCCTACCTGCTTCTTGATTTATTAAGGGTTCTACTGATCCAAAAAGCTTAGGAGTAAGTGGATTCAGCTACTGAAGTGAAACCCAGCTCCTTATTTCCCCTAGAAACAGGTTAGCAAATACTGCTGAGTACAACTGTGGGAGGAAGAAAAGCATTCTGATTAACAGGCTGTAGCAGCTGAAATTTCCTGGGCTTGTGCTCCTGTAATATTAGTGTTGTATTGAAGCTACACTGAGGTTGATGAAGTTGTAACAGTAATTGAGTGGAGCTGTATAGCTTTCTTGGTCATCATGGAATGCAGAGCTTTTGTGAAACCACAAAGTTATATGAGAAAACTACCATCCCCTTCCCTGATTCCTCAGCTCTGTACTCATTGCCCTTCCTTCTGGTAAATCTCCCCATGTGAAAAATACGTGTTCAGTGTAAAATTCCTGTAAGTCTGAAATTCACAATAGTGATAACTGAAATGATTTAATTTAATTACATGGTTGAAGACATTTATGCCACCAAAAATAAAAACATCTTCCCCCCAACACTAAATAAAGTATCAAAATGTCCCCATTTAAATTCAAAAGGCTGCTTCCACTGTGGTGATATATGCTGGTAACTCCCTATATATCTCTGAATTTGGTGATACTGGTGCTTTTAATACCAAAACTGTATTTTTCTCGTACACAAATGTTTTGTTTCTACTCCGTACCTCATTGTATCTTTGCTGCACATTAAATTTATTTTTTTCATTCTTTAGTTTTTTAAGATCATTTATGTCTCCTTTGTAGCAGTCTCTTGACATAAACTCTTTCGTAAACAGGTTATACACATGAGCAATCTCTACTACCAGAAAAGAAAAAGGATCAAGATGAAACCTGCCACTAATACAAGCAGTGCTGAATCAGTCTTAACCACATGAGAATAATTTCTGTCATCTTCACAGAAATAACATGGGCTTATTACATTAGTAGCTGCAAGGTGTTTCAAAACGCCTAAATGGAAAATGGTGGGAAATTGAGAAAGTGAATAAAGGAGTTCATTTTAATACAAACAATCTGTGTATGAATTGTTTTGAACCATTTCATAAGAAATAAATATCCCATCAGGAAGTCTCAAGGGTGTTTTTTAGGCCTGCAAGTTTCTTGTCTCAGTTGAATCCTTAGCTTGGGACAGCTCAGTAGTTCTAAATTTAAGTCTGGAATACCTAACAATCAGGTTTGCAGCTTTTTCCTAATACATCTTTGATTCCTCATGTGGAACATAGAAATAAAAGTATCTGGTTTTTTAATGGCCTTAGAGCAACTGCATAAACAATTTTAAAATACAATTGCCTGACTCATTTACTTTTAAATATTTTTTTCTCAAATAAGCTATAAATGAATAGGAATGGCCATTTACATGTGTAGTTCTTCACATTGCACTTAAGTCACTGAAACTATGCATTCAACCCAAGGTTTTTTTCAGACCTTAATGTGCTAGAATATATAACTTTAAAATTGCAAAGTTAAGGAACTAGGGAGTCAATATTTATTTAAGGATATGTACCAGAAACATATTGGGAAAAACACCTACTATATCTAGAAATGCAGTGTTGTATGTAAATTGATCACACTCAAGGTCACGTTGAATTTAGCTTCATTAGCATGAAGAAAATATTCTTAACAAATAAGCATACTTAGCAAGGAAAGACAATTTGCTGTCAGTTTACAGAAGAAAAGTAGAAGTATTTTAAACTGGTATGTCATTCTAGGGATTATTTGCATTTTTATTACAGAAAATCTGGCCACCAGAAAAGTAGGTGGATTAGATCAGCATCCACAGTCCTCTTCATAGTGCTGCATACTGATAAGATTTAAAATGTTAGAATATAAATCTGAAAATGCTGTGTTTATTTCACTGCAATCTGCCTTGTATCAATAACTGCAGTATAAAATAGATGAAATCAAATAGGATCAGGGATACACTGCATATGAACAAGGGTTTGTCATAGCTAATCCCCTATCTTAGTAGGTCCATGGAAAGTTCATAGCATTCTACTCAAGGTATTTCCTATTCTGGAAGCTCTGGTTTTGAGCTCTTGAAGGGAAAGCAGGAGGGCTGAAGCTGGTGGGTACAAAGCCGGTGGGTAGCTGCTTCTCAAGGTAAGTCAGGGCCCAGCTGTAATACTTTCTATTTCAGTTCAAACCTATCTGAGCTTGAAACTCTCCAAACGACTGATTCAAAGAGGGGCAAAACAGCTTGTCTTCTGGCTTTCAGCTCAATCAAATGCTGAAAAGGGAAAGAAACAAAACACCTGAAACCCAACCCTACCTCAAACCCCAGGAAATATAGGATGAATGCAAGATAGTCTATGGGGTCACTCCATGAGAATGTAATGGGGAAAAGAGAGATCTGGTGACAGTGGTGCCTGCAGAGGGTGGGGACCTGGCAGGTGTGGAGCACACCAGCGTGTTGGTGTCCTGCCAACACAACTCCTCATGGATGTGAGTTGGCCCATGCGTAGCCTTTAAGGAGTCTCTGGATTTGCAATGCAAGTAGCCCATAATCCAGACAAGCCATCAGCAGCTGATTAAGAGGCAATTATAGCTGATCCTGCTTTATGGCAAGAGGGCTATATAACCCCCTGTGAGTTTCCCGACAATGCTCCTATGATTTTCCAGGCACCATTGCGTATTCTGGCTGAACTGACAGATGCCAGAGGTTGTTACAAGAATCTCTACCTGCCCCATTACTTACTTAGCAAATAAATCTATTTCTGATGTCTTTATTAAAGCTGGATAGAAGCTTTCATTCCAAGAAATCACAGCAGATTTCCAGTGTTTTTTCTAGATCTTTTTAGATTTCAATGCTGATAAATATAACTGGCTGTAAAAGCCACCTATTCCTAATGACGCAATTTCCTTCATGTCTATAATCACCTTCTCAGTTTCTGTGGATGATGATGTGGGTTAGCAAAAATGTTTAGGATGATGTGAAAGGCTGTTCTGATTACAGCAACTTCCTGTATGCCAAATTAAGAAGCTTGTCTTCTGATATCTACCAAGTATGTTGAGGGAATCAGATTTTGCTAGTTTATCCATTAATCCTAGGAGGATAATGTTGCTTATGACAGTAAAGCAGAGACATTTTCCCAGAGTAAATGTGTATTTCTATAAAATGTTTGAGCTTCTTTATTTCTCTTGATGGATAATTAGCAGACAGTCTATCTGCTCAGCCTTCTAATATCTTGGTCAGAACCATGTACAGCTTAGTTGTCATTTGCAAAGTCCATTTGTCCAAAGTTACTGGGGTATGGTTACAGTGAGAGAACAAGGTGGTATAGGTCAGTGTTACAGTAGGACACAAAATAGATTGATTCTATATAGTTGTTAGAAGAGAAAGAAGGCTTTATTCATAATTTCAACAGTTTCTTTTATAACATGCTCTGCTAAAAAGGTCTATTATTGGTCCATCGGACTGACACTTCTCTCCATTGGTTAAGTAATAGGAAACAACACCTGGGAACAGTTGTTATGGGAAAGGGAACACTGTTTACTTAACCTGTTTTGAGAAACGGAGAGAGATGTTTTGAAAACACAGGAAACTGTTGACAGCTTTCCCTTGGGAAAAGAGCTAGCAATGATTAGCAAGCTAAAATTCTTCCAGGCTCAGAAATATCAAGCCTACGGGTCAGCATTCACAACAATTGTTTAGTCTGTGTTAGTTTTTGTAACATCTTAGGGCAAACCCCCACATGTAACTGTTTTTTTCCAAGGATATTTAGGCCTTACTTATTCGTTACTGGGATTTTTTTTTTGGCTAATTTTTTCTTATTCATGTCATGATACAAATTGGCTTTCCATGGCTGATTTCAGTATATTAGCAATATCTATTTGCTAATTCCGTTGTTTTTTTTTTTCCTGCACATAATTAAAAATATGGCGATTCATATTGTAAATTGCTAAGTAGCTTGAGACATGCTGCAAGTCAGAATTTTGTTGTAGGCTTCAACAAATATTGATACACCCATCTGACATTAGGAGATACTCAACATCATGCAAGTTCATACATCTTTTCTTTCAGTCTGCAGGAAGACATGTTTAGCAGCTTTCCTGGTCAGGCTTGGCTGCCAGAAACAAATGAACGTAGCTATATATCCAGTACTTTGAACAGTACATATCCGTTCAAGTGTGACCTTGGAATCTTAACTTTAGAGACTTGGATGGGAGTTAAGGAAACAAGCAGGAAGTTAAGATGACTTGATTGTAACAGGGGCAGTGATGCAGTTAGTAAGAGAATACAGCATCTCCTGCTTCATTTCTGCCTCACAAATTACCATTTCATACGAATAAAATGATGGTGAGAGGAAACAAGCCCTGAGGAGAAGTCTCAGCAATAAGAAAAATGGAAGGAGGATGGTTTGATTAGTTCAGACTCACAGAGGACAGTCAGACAAGAACATTTTTCTCAAATGAGGGGGATAGATGGGTTGGATGGAGTTATGGGGAATAACATCCTTACCATTGGTAGGAACTTGCACTATATTAGCAGTTTCCGAGATATTTCAAATCTTATCACTTCCTAACAATAAAAGAATGAAACCACAAGACATTATCAGTATTCTCCCAGTCCTTCCCTCTTAATATATAGGGGATTAATGTTAGCAGCCTACTATACCGTCCCTTTTAAATCAGAAGGGTTCTTCTCTCAATATTCAGGTAATCATTGCTTTTGAGCTGAAGCTGACCCCCTTTCTAGGAAATGCCTTCTTTCTTGGATTATGTTAAAGCAACAAATCCCATCTCCTTTTCTAGTTAGTTGGTCTAGCCCCCACATCTGATTACAGCCTTTTATAATCTGCCCCCTTGGTAACTAAGTTCTAGAGCATGTAGATTTTAGTGTGATTTAACTCATGATAGTGAGTTTATTTAGGAAAGACTTTGTAAGGTTTAATATAATTAATGTATTCTCTTGAGGGCTTGACTTTTTTTTTCTCTTTCTCTTTACATTTTTATTATTAAAAAATATTTTTTTTTTCTTCCGAAAAGAATATACGAAGAGTTTAGGTTAGAAGTTTGAAAAAAAGGTTAATCAACTCTCACAAGCTAATCTTTGAATTCTACCAGAGGCACTGCTACAGTGCTTCTGTTATGTTATGGCAGTGAAGCTGTAACAGTTTTCATACTTAGTAGTAAGGAGAAAGATTTGCTGTTATGCTGTGTCTGCTTAACTCTTCTCAACCATGAAGACTAGGAGTAAAATGTATTCTTTACTGTCCAGTTGATTTGGTTCTACAGGCGATTTTTCATCACTAGATTTGCAAGCAGCAAGCAGATCACACTTGTGACTATTGTACAGGCTGTACACAGCTTTTTCACCCTCAATCTTAGCTACAGTCCATCTTGGGACAGTGACAGTGTTGCACTGTCACTCTACTGATGTGCATCTTGGGAATGTTTTTCTCAGCCTTCAGCTGGATCTTGTGGTCAGACTGAGGCTAGAGTGGTGTTCCGGTTCTGCTGACATACTAGTCTTTGTAGTAGATTTTATGAGGATAAAACCATGTCTCAAGAACCTGAGCAGGTGACCAGGAAGAGGACAACAATTTCCAGTTCTCTTGACTTACATGAAAGAGACTCAGAACAGCTGGCAATGTAAAAAATTTCATGTCCTCCTACACAATTCTGTGTTTGTGTCCAGCATCAAGGCAGGGGAAAAGCATCTTGAATCACCTTCCTTTCCTCGGTCATCCAATATTACTTTCAGCAGATCAAGATGCCAAGACATTATTTTTTTAATAACATTTTCTTATCTCTCAAATTACAGGGAGAGTTTGGTGGGGTTTTTTGTTTCTTTGCTTTGTTTTTTGTTGTTTTGTTTTATTTTGTTTTGTTTTCACTTATACAAGAAAGCATGGTCCTTGATTCTGTTTAAGTGATGCAATTGGGTTTAGATCATGTGTTTTATAGAGAACCTTTGGCAACAAAGACAAACAAACTGTACAAATGGACTCTTCTAATTCTTAAAGTTCTGTGGGTATTCATTCCTAATATAACAATTCTGACTCACAACTTTAAAAATATGAAAAAGATAAGGTATTTTTAATTCTTTAGCTGAAGCTTAAAAAACCTGTAATTATGCAGTATGCAGTATTTCAAGTCCACCTAGGTATTTATATTACAAATTATTCCATAATACCTTTGATATTTTACAGTTCTTATAAGAAAGGGATTTTTTTAAAGATTTTACAAAATAGGCAAAGAAAAGTGAAAATTATCAAAAGGAATACTCCTAGGACATCCATTATTCTCTCTGTATCAATTAATTTTTCCAGATCACCCTGAATAATTCAAACAGACATCTTAGTTTATATTCAATGCTTTTTCTTTTTGCTATTAGACTGCAATTTTTAGTAAGTGACATTTAAAGCCTAAGAGTGACAAAAAGAGTTTGGTTTAACTATAATTGTCTGATGAACGTATTTTTGGTAGAAAAATCTTAATTTGTCTCACTCACAAAACCCACTGAAGTTAACATTCTATTACAAGAAGCTTATGCACATAACTTAAGGACAGAAACACCTAGTGAAGCTGGTAAAAATGTTCTAATTAACTTCATAAAGTTCTACCTAATAATTACTTACATGAAATACATGTAACTTTATTCAACTATGATTCTGATTTCTCTGGGATATTTGGGGTTTTTTTTTAGGGGGGAGGTTGGTTTTTTGGGTTTGGTTTTTTTTTTTTTTTTGGTAGGCAGAGAAGGAATGCACAAATCTGGAATGCTGGAATGGTTACTTTCATTCTAAATCTAACTGCTCTCAGAATTTTTGTTCATATGTATTAATAATTTAGCTGGACTGTAACCATGACAATATTGATGGCATATGTGGAACAAATAGGAAGTAAGACTACTTAGCCAGGAAATGTCAACACATAGAATATTATCAGGATATTTGAAATTCTCAGATGTGAACAAGCCATTAGTTATTAATAATGTTTCTTATGTTATAAGCTATTACAGGTTAATTTTTTTAGTTGTTTTTTTCCCTGTTATACATTTGTCTATCAATAGTCTCAACCATTTAACAGTCGTGACATGTAAAAGGTTAAACCTGACAGTTGTCCTTTAGATTATATTGCTTTAAATGCCAAAGTGTGTCTTTCTATTTAGACCTTCTGCTGGGGAAAATATTAATTGAAGAATAGTGTTCACTATTCAATATGGAAATATTAGATTACATTGCAGCCATATTATCTGAAATTACTGTTTAGAGTTCAATTTAGAGCAATCAGGTGCTCTGTCTTTTGCAAAACTTCCCATTCATTCCAAAATACTATTTTATTTCTGCCTGTTTTCTCAATTACTTTCCTGTTCTATTGTTTACAGCTTTTATTCATTGGAATCAATACCAAGGTGCACTAGGCCTATAAAATGAGCTTTTTCAACAATTTGGGGACAGTGCAGACAACGGCTGTCGCCTGTTGTGACATGTATTTCAGATGAATGAGATGAAAGTTCAAGTTCTACCATGTGCTGGCAGCTTCTGTCAGCTGGGACAGGTTATTGATGACCTTTACTGCTGGATACAGCCTAAAGGAAATCAGAAACTGTCAATATGTTTGGTGAAGAGGGGCAGAGAAATGGTTCTTTGGTAGTCCTAGGACTCCATTTTGATGTATTTTTCTGCTTATTTCACAGCTACAGTATGTGCAGAGCACTTTGTTTCTCTTAATTACTATTAGTAGAACTATAACAAAATCACCAGTATCTTTAAAAATAACACTGAAATGGCCAATGTTAATGTTAGTCAAACTGCTGTTTCTATGTCTGCATATATTTGTAGATCTTCCTTCAGGATATATGAGAGTTAAAACTATACTAATGAAATATTCCAAACACAAAAACTGAAAAATCAGCAATTAGAAATAAATATAATCTCAACCTAAAAAAGAAAAAGGTAATTTCTAAAGGCCATTAACCAGTGCTGAACTTCTAGAATGGTGTTTTTCTGTCAGAATTGCATGTTAGTTTAACCTCTGTGCTGTTTTAAATGTAATTAGAGCCAGTGCTGGTGAAGGAAGGGAGTGGCAGTGTTTGAAAAGGAGGGCTGGACATTGTTGCATCATTTGAGTAAGATGTGACAGGGAAGTTGGTACCTAAAAATTTTGTCCTGTTTGGGTAGTACAGCTATCTTCACACTTTGGGGTACCACTGGTCCCTAATCTCGTCTGTCAGGTACTGGGACCTTTGGAGACAACACCTTTAAATCTGTCTTTACCTGGAATTCCACTAAGGAATTACTAAGGTCTAAGGAAAGTCTTACTAAATACAAACAAAATTTCTCTGAGATATAGATACATACACGTGGATAAAGCAATGAAATTTGGACATTCAGGGGAACTATCTGTAAGCTGCCTTTATATCTGCAAGACACTTCTCACCTATTGAATACTCAGCCTTGGTCTTCTTTAGTATCCTGGCTCTCCTGTGATAGGCAAATTTTAAAGCACACATTTTCTACAGATTTCACAGAATTGCAGCTATCTCTATTCACACAGCCCTGTGAAATTGAAACTGAATTTATAAAAAACTCAGAAAAAGATTTCTGTGTTTTGGGTATTTAACAGAGCTCATTTCTTATTTGAATGAACTTTGTTAAGTTCTCCCAAAGATTTTTGGAATTTAAAATACTGTCCAAAAATGTAACCTTAGTAAAGAAATTGAGGCAATAGGCAAAGGATATAGCAGTAATTGAGGGAAAAACAGTTGCTCAGAAGAGAGGCTGAAGTTCCTATATACAGCATCCTCTGGCATCAAATACATACCATAAAAAAAACGTAGAGAGTGAATGTTGGTGGTTGGCAAAAGTGAATTGCCATTATCATTTTACATTAATTTACCCATATCACTTCAGTCAACAAGAGGATATTCTGTCTGGGAAAAAAATGACATTTTATGACATGCATTAAAATTCAGTATTAATTAAAATTATTTGTTCAAATACCAATTTTTGTATGAAGAACATTTTGTAACAGATAATATAATTAAATTATCCAGATTTTTGGAAATAGAAGCATATGTGCTCAACAGATGACGTTTTTAGCTCAAGTCTCTTCTTTTTATACAAAAGCAAACAACAGCAAATGTAGTAATAACATCTTTTCCAGTACAGGAGGTATGGCAACAATAATATTACTGTGTCTCAGTGACCACTCACCCTCGTCAGCAAAAATTAGCTGGAAATCTAAGGGATAATGTGACAATTTTTATAACCCAGCAAGGCAGATGAGAAAGTTGAAAATCTTTACATGTATCCAAGTGTGCTCTACATGATCACATGGATTCTTGACAAGCCAACCATTATGAAATTCAGTCAGAAAACAGAAAATGAATTATTCAAGAAGATCTGAAAGAGTTTGTCTTTGAAGGGTGACACTCATTTCTGCTGCATTACACAAAGAACCTTGCTGGGGGGGCAAAGCCTCTGAAGTGGTTTCTTGGTGGTTTTTTTCTGTTTATTTTTGGATTTTGGTTTGTGGCAATTTTTAATTCAGCTGTCAAACCAATTACACAGACAATAAGGCCATTTGAGTATTTTTTTATTTCTCTTCATCAAGATTAAAATCCAGAAAATTGAATGGAACCCAATTCATCCACACCGGGGAACTCTGATTTTTGATTCTCCAGAGCTGAAATATTTTCATAGCTTTTAGTCATTAGCTTGCCATTTAGGACACTAAAGTATTTTGGGTTTTAGGTACAGACTGAAAGAAGTCAGGAAAATGGAAAATCAGATTCCTAGTGGTACTACTGTAAGGGCTTTTCCTCATATCAGACAGCCTAGGAAGGTGGGAAGTGTTGACATCTTTTCTCTACCTGAGAGGACTTGAATCTGTATTGTCTTCCTTCTTGAACAGTATGGCCACAGCACAGCACAGATGACTCTGGGCAGATCCTCAGTCTCTTTAAGTGGGGACAGTTCCACTCTGCATTAAAGCACAACACTGAGCCCAGATGTTTCATGTCTTGTCCAGCCACCAACCACTATATTGTCTCTACATGTCTTTTTTTCTAATAGGCCTCTCACAATGCACAGTATCAGTTACAGCACTGAGAAAGCCTCAGTCACAGTGTATTAGGAAACAGTGAGAGCACAGTGCCACACATGAGTAACACTAGTTCAAAACTTCTCAAGAAGCTGGAGAGCAGCATGCATCTTCCTTTCTCATCTGGATGATGTAGCCCTTCTTTTCTTTGCCTTTTCTGTCACATACATAAACAACACTATGTTGAAACAATCCATTATGTACATATGTCAATTACTACTTTTTGATATTTTAAAAATTATTCTGCTATTATTGTGTGGCAAATTCAAACCAAACTACTGATCATTTTCTGTATGCTTTGGTGACATCCTCACAAAATGTTGACATATAATGTCAATTCCTTTGCAGCAAAGCCACTACAAGAAGTCTAAATACACTCTGATTGATAGTAAATGAGACTTTAACAAAATATTACAGAACAGTAAAAATGGAAGAGGAAACTCTGCAGACAAAAAACTGTATTGCTTTACATTCCTACTACCCAGGGAAAGCCATTTCCGTTAGAATACTTACATAATTATTGCCACACAGAATAAAACCAGGAATTCACAACGCTATATTTCTATTTCTGCCTTCTTAAGAAAACGTGATCATTCAGATAATCTTCCTTGATATAGTTGTTTTAAGTTACTCATAGACATGGTTAATTTATTTAATGAAGTCTGATTTCTTGCTGTTCTGGTAATAATTTGATCCAGTTTTTCTACTGTATTCTCTTGTGGCAGTCAGGTCTCCTTTACAGAAGTCTTCTCTTCTCCTGACATATTTTGGGTAAACCAAGCTGTAATGCAGTTTCCTAAGCTCTGAGTGTCATGCTGTCCTCTTTAGCTCTTTGCAGGTCATGGTGATCTTACAGAAATAATTTACCCAGAATTACTGCCACAGAAGAGGAGTTAAATAGCAGTCTGCTTATAAATATTTTAAATTCAATATTAGTGCCATCACTTTTCACACCTTCCCACCTGAAGTCTTTTCTCCCAATTAATTTGGTCTCAAGTAGAATCAGCAACCAGTTGATGACTTTCTCTTAGAACAGACACCTCACATGCTCACACTTAAGCAAAAATATCTAACTTTCTTGTTTTAAAATATATATATATAATTTTGTATATGCCATTTAGCAACAAGACAGGAAAAACTTGATAATGTAATTTCTGGGAGAAGTAGATTAAAAATGCCATCAGAAGACACAGGAGTTTTATGTGTGATTGGTGCTCCTAGACCCTGATGGCTCCTGTGAGAGCCCCTTGGACTGGGCCCACTGAACGTTCTGTGGGAACACAACCACTCTTTCTCCATGCAAGAACAATACCACGGAAAATCTGCTAAGAGCTTGCCATGGAATTTCCATCCCCCCTGAAGGATTTTCCAATACAGGATTAATCTGGACAGTTAATGGCTTCTTAGCTGAGCTTTAACTTAGGTTCAAAAGCATATGAATGCTCTCTTGGGTGGAATAGCAGGCTACTGGAGGATATGAAATATTTCCTCAATGGAGGCATTTACCAAAGCTTCTGTAGGACTTCCATGAATCTGTGAAAGCCAAGACTTCTGAGTATTCTCATGTTAATTTATATAGATGGTTTAAAAAAGGAGTCATGGAATCCCATACCTCATATACATTAATTTTCCATCCAGCAGAATAACTTTGGCCATCTTGTACTTCGATGAAAACCTCCTCTGTAAGCAGAGTGTTCCTGAATAATGGAAAATTTCATTTCCAAAATATAATAAAATTGCAGAAATAGTGAAGGAAGTGAACATTACTTGCACTTATGGTACACTCATTTATGACTTTATGAATATGAATTTGTGGTTCCCCTTTATGCTGCTGTTTTGTATAAATGAAATCTACCACAGCATTTAAAACTGGATTAAAATGTTTCTTTTGTTTCTGCTTTTGAGCCTTTTACAAAGTAATCATGTTTTAATGTTAGTATTATAAATGTTTATGTATGGCCCTAGTCCAATTACCTCTTAACTGAAAGATCCCTTTGATGTTGATGGGAGCAGGACAAGGTGAATACATTAGTATACAAAATTGTTAATGATCCATAAATTAACAAAGATCTTCCTGTCATCTGATTTTCCAATGTAGATATATTACCTAAATCAAGTAGTTCCATAAACAGTGGAACTAAAGAAGAAGCCTTATTTTACTTTTTTTTTTTTTTTTCTGAGTGTGAACTTCCATGTGAGTTCTCCTATGCCTAACCATGATTGCACTCATGCTGCAGCCTTTGCTGCCAGGACAGCAATGTCTGTATCCCCTTGACCTTTGAGGCCAGTTATTTTCATGAGACTTCTAGGAAATGTATACAGATGAGTCTTTCAGCTCCCTGTTGAATTTGGGCAGAAGTAGCTAACAGATTTTCCAGGGGCTGGCAGATAGGCAACATGAAAAGCTTACAAATGCCATAGCTGTAAGTCATATTCCTGGGGAAACTGGACTAAAAGTAAAGGAATGCACACACTGGACTTTGTATCATCAGACTTTGATAATATGCTAAAAGAATGGTTAATAAGAAACCAGAAATGTAGACTTAAAAGGAACAAGAAGTAATCTAAGTTTTAATAAACAACACAGGAAGCCTGGTTATCCCCGTAAGCACAGCTCAGAATTACACAACCTCATGACTTCCCAGGGGAGGCATCTTGTTCCACTGAGACCCCAATGCCTCCCGGAGCTTCCCAGCATACAGTTGGTATTTGAAATATTTATGGTACTGCTACATGCCTTTGGGAGCAGTTGACTCCACCAAGAATTAAGACTTTCTTTATAAGCCAGAGCAGGATAGGAACAGACCTTGGCTTGGTTCCCTCTGCCCTTTGGTAAGCAAAATAGGGAATGATTTTACTTAATTTCTGGGGAATGCACTCTTAAGAATGAGGAAAGAGTTCTTAAATCAGCTAGAAGATGGAAATGAAGAATTCATAGTGTCAGACCTTATAGTGTCTTTTTCATTCTTTGCCATTCTTTCCATCCTTCTAGTCTCCATTTTCAAAAAGACTGCTGCAGAAGTAATAGTAAGTGCACTGACCATTGGCATTGACCTTGCTTCAGTTATTCTTGGATGAAGTTGATTCTTACATTTTTTAAGTGAACTGATTAATAATTAATAACTGAAACATATTATAATGTTCTATAAATGTAAAACCCTTAATTCCAACACATTTCCGCATTATGGAGCAGATACTTCTATGCTGCCTCCCTGGGGCTCAGATATGGGATATTGCTGGGGGGCTCCCTGAACTAATTCAGCCCTCTGGTTATTACCCTCTGCTGTTTGTCCACATTGGCAGTGATGAGGTTGATAAGAAAAGTACCAAGATAATTAAAAAGGACTTCAAGGCTCTGGGTAGATTGGTGGATGGGACCAGAGCACAGGTAGTGTTCTACTCACTTCCTTTAGTAGCGAGGATGGATGATCAAAAGAACAGGAAAACCCATGTTATCTATAAATTTCTAAAGGGCTGGTGCCCATCAGCACATTTGGGATCAGAATAGACCCCTGTAATCCAGAAGGAAGCAACTAGTGATCTGCTGAACCACTTGGATGCTCACAAGTCTATGAGACCAGATGGGATCCATCCTAGGGTGATGAGGGAGCTGGCAGATGAGCTTGGCAAGATGCTTTCCATCATTTATCATCAGTCCTGGCTTACTGGGGAGGTCCCAGATGACTGGAAGCTGCCAGCATGATGCCCATCTGTAACAAAGGCTGAAAGGAGGATCTGGGAAACTACAGGCCTGTCAGCCTGACCTTGGTGCCTGGCAAGGTTATGGGACAGATCATCTTCAGTGCCACCATGCAGTGCCTACAGGATGGCTGGGGGATCACACCGAGGCAGCACGAGTTTAGCAGGAGCAGGTCGTGCTTGACCATCCTGATCCTCTTTTATGACCAGGTGACCCACTGGGTGGATGTAGGAAAGGCTGAGGATGTTGCCTACCTGGACAACTGGCAGCCCATGGCTTGGACAGGTGTACTCTTTGCTGGGTTAAGAACTGGCTGATGGCCGGGTCCGGAGAGTGGTGGGGATTGGTGCTGCATCCAGCTGGTGTCCGGCCACTAGTGGCATCCCCCAAGGACAGGGCCCAGTCCTGTTTAATATCTTTACTGATGATCTGGATGAGGGGGTTGGGCTCACCATTAGCAAGTTTGCAGACGACACCAAGTTGGGTGCAAGTGTTGATCTGCTGGAAGGTAGGAGGGCCTGCAGAGAGACCTGGACAGATGGACTGAATCCAACAATATGAGGTTTGGCAATACTCAATGTCAGGTCCTGACCTTTTTCCCCAACAACCCCCTGCAACACAGTCAGCTGGGGACAGAGCGGCCGGACTGCAGCCAGGCAGAAAGGGACCTGAGGGTACTGATTGACAGCAGGATGAACTTGAGCCAGCAGTATGCCCAGGTGGCTTGGAAGGCCAGTGGCACTGAGGCCTGTGTTAGCAATAGCGTAACCAGCAGAACCAGGGAAGCAATTCTTCCCCAGCACTTGGCACTGGTTAGGCCATAGCTTGAGTCCTGTGTCCCTCTGGCCCCTCAATTTAGGAAGGATATTGACACTCTGAAGTATCTCCAGAGAAGGGCAGTGGAGCCGGGGAACGGTCTGGAACACAAGGATTGCCTGAGGGAGCTGGGGATGTTTAAGCAGGAAGCTCAGAGGTGACCTTATCACTCTCTACAACTCCCTGAAAGGAGAGTGTAGCCAGGTGGGGATTGGTCTCCTCTCCCAGGCAAATGGCAGCAGAACAAGAGGACACAGTCTTAAGCTGTGGCAAGGGAAGTTTAGGTTGGGTATTAGAGAAAAGTTCTTCACAGAAGGAGTGACTGTCCAGGTGCATGGAACACAGGATTTAAATCTATTCTTTGTTACAAGCAAATTTTTTATTTTAACTTATATTCAAAAGAAAAATAACAAATGAAAGGTAAAGAAGTGTCTCTGCAAATGCTCAGTCTTCTCTTCTTCTCACAAATCACAACTTACTAGAACTGTACCACTGCCATCAAGATTACTTTAAGAGACAGAAAGAACAGTCTTGAAACAAGACAGATGAATGTGCCAATCTGAGGAACATCCAGGCAGAATCATCTAAAATATAAACCTTTGAGAATATAATGTCTATATCCTTAGTAGAGTTTGTTAAAGATGTACTGATAATGGTCTCAAAACTTCTTATTTGCACTTCCTGACTAAACACTTCAAGTGGGTGTCATTAGTTTTGTGCTCATAATGTGTTGTGTAATGTTAATTTGGCTAATTTATATGCCTAATTTATGCCATATCCATCTCTGTCATTTAGAGTTTGAGATAGATGGTGAATGAAGCAAAAGAGACAGAAAGGAGAAAGAAATTTTCTCTTTTACTTAGTTTTACCAAAGTGAGATCTGCAAAAGCTTTACTTTGCCAGGAACTTTTGTGTACTGCAGAACAAGACTGTTACAGAGCATATGTTCGAGTAGGTCAAATCAAAGTTCTTTAATTCATGACATTTTATCATTTTCCTACTTTAGTGTACTTCTACGACAATTTTTATTTGAAATCAAGTGCATTTGATTGTGTTAAAATCTACTGCTTCAGTCAACAGACCATAATTTACCTGTGACATACATTAAAAGGTTAATCCATTGTTGTTCTTTAAAGGATGTTAGAACTCATGGTGCTCTAGGGAATGATTTGTATTCTACTGGATGCTCAAGAGGGTAATTTTTCAAAACTCTAAGTATGCCACTGTTTTTCTTGCAAATGTTTTTCTGGTCATAAAATGTATCATGGAGAATATTTTTATCCTGAATAGGTAGTTTATCATTCATTTAGTAGTGTATCATCTTATGAAATTGTTGCCATATTTTTGTGACTGCTGCAGACTTCCTCCCAAAGTATTTCTTTGTGGGGGTTTTCCACAAGATGAATGATTAGAGTTTGAAATCAATACTTCATGCCCTGCCATGTAGGTGGCACATAAAAATCTCTTCCAAATATAGCTATGTATTTTGTAGCACCTGTTTCACAAGTTCTTGGTGCCTGCTCCCCTTATGGGTGAGTATTAGCATTCAGTATCAGCATTATCTATCCAGTAGATAAAACACCTGATCCAGTTTTTGTTGCTAGGCCCACATGGCACCAATAGCTGTACTACTAGAAGAAAAAAACATCAGATGAGTATGACATACTGGCTCACAGGTCCTTCTTGTCTTAATCCTTTGGCTATTTCTATTAGACTTTGGAATTTACTAATCTGGGTGGGGAGCATGCAAAAGCTATATTTCCCCATGTGAGTCTGATAAAAACAATAGGATATAGAGAAAAGATTTGCACAGAATGGCTTTCACAGATGCCTTATTCAATCCTCAGGAATTATTTTTTGTACCATAGCATGCAGCTGACTTGGGAAGGCAGCCAGTGAGCCCGTACAGTCTACCTCTGCCACTCTGGAGGTCAGAGCAGCTCAGGTCTGCACTGGGGAGTGCTTCATTTGCTGTGGCTTTGTGAGGCTATGAAAGCTCTATCCTTAGCCACTGACAGTATTCTGAGCAGCAGCATTTGAGGCTTAGCAAGCAAGCATTTTAATGGAGCACTGCAACACTTACAGGGGCCAGGACTGCCCACATGAACGTTTGTGCTGTCTATTGTGACAGCTTTCAAGATCAGAAGAGTTTATGTGTAAATTCTTAGTCAGAAGTCTATTTTCTGCTTGCAAAATGCTCGGAAGTGCAACGGTGGCTACAAATTATGCTTCCTGATTCATTTTTTTTTTTATTATTACAGTATTTCACAATAAGTGTATATTACAGCCCTGGGAAAACTCTGATTTATGAGATCTTCGAGGTTTAAGTTTTAAGATTCTTTTAGCTTACCAGAACAGAATAAAATTTTTTAGCATATTTGAGAAACAGGGACAGAAATTTAAACTTTGCTGGTACATACTTGATCATCATTGAACAGACTGACATTCTTTATTATTTAAAGGAAAATTGCCTGAACAATTACCAGTGACCGTGCATTTGTCTCCAATTGTTTCAATGAAAAATAAATGTATGGATTGCAGTATTATCATTAAACATTTTAAAGCACTTTACAGAAGAGGTCAAGATAATAATAGAGAAACTGAGGAAGAGCATGAAACTAAGGAAAAGAAGAATATAATCCCACAATATTTTTCTCAGTGTTGCCAGGTAGGTACCACTAGTAGTCCATGCTTACACTGTGGGACATGAAGAGACAAAAAGGCAGACACCTCTGTTGATCTTGCTTTACAGCCCAGGGCAAAGCTAAAATCTGGACAATCTTAGCTTCTCCTTTGGAGGAGGGAGGCAACACATTCTACCCTTTTCTACCCCTTTCATCTCAGGATTAAAACCTGGAAAAGTGCTCTGTACTTGCTTTTTAAAGGCATAGTCTAGTCCTTAGCATATTGTTTGAAGTTAAAATACTTGGCTGAACTTAATATTAGCTTCTCAGGTAGTTTGCTACTTTTTATACACCTTAAAAAAAAAAGTGAACAAATTCTTAATGTTCAATGTACAGCCATTATTTACTATTAAGATTCCTATGTGCTTGAAATGGTGGTAATTTTTTTCTGGTATTATGAATCTTCATTTGGCACAAATTGACTGTGTTCAATATATCCTAATTTGTTCTGGGTTATTGTTGCCTTTGCAGCTGAACTTAAGCACTGATTCTGAAAAAAAAAAGGGAGTGCAAAGGCAACTGTTTGCAAGGCAGAGTTAGATAGAAGTATTATCAGAGTAAGAAGTTCAGGATTTCATCCTCTGAGTAGATTTTATTTTCAAGGCGGTTTCCCAGAAGCCACACAGAAAAGGGAAACAAAGCTAAAACTGGGACAAGGTCAGCTGGATATAGAAGTGACTGTAACAGACCTCAAATAGTTCTGTTATTTTTGTTTCAGCTAAAGTTCACAGAATTTTTATTAGGAATCTAACCTAGATATTTACACAGNACACACACATATATATATATATGTATAATATAATCATGCAAACACATGTATTTTATCAGAATAAGATATGATTCTTTTTCATTTGAGGGCTTCACAATTAATGTGGGTAAGAATATCAGTTCTTATTTAAACAAGATACAAATGCAGATAATGCGTATTTTCCAAGCAGAAACTCATGACTTCGAATCAATTGTTAGGGCTAGTTTATCTCAACTGAAGAAAGACACACTTTTTAGTTTAGACACTCCTCTTCTAAAAGGAACTTATTCTATCATAGATGGAGCAAATACTTTCATGCCTATGGTGTCTTTGTGCGGGACTTCACCCTGCTGCCACGCCCCCAAAAAACTGCACAGAAACATTAGGTATCAGATAACATAAGTCACAGAGGTACTCAGAATTTCCTTTGTCGCTAAGAATAGACATTACTGTTAGAGGTTTCTCTGAGAAGGTGTCTGCAAATTAAAATTCATTTTCTGTCCAAACTAAAATAGCTTAAATTTATTTATTCTCCTAGAAGGCATGTTGATTTAAAATCAGAAATGCTGAATATCCTGAGTTGGTGTTTATTTGGAAGTTTTAGATCTGGGAAGATTTAATTTAGATAATTTCTACATTTTGTTGCTGATGTGCATATACAAAGAATATTCTGCCATTTTGACTTTCATTTTTGTGATGATTTTATAGTCTATTTTTCACTGCTGAAGCATACAGATATTATTTTCTTTTATGTGCATTTAAGCAAATATTAAGCCAATATATAAAAGGCATAAATAGCATACTGGGAACATAGGTATACCCTGTATGCTTGCAGTGAAGGCTGCTGTCCATTCTTCTGAAAGACGACACTTGACAATTCATGCGACATGGAAAATACAGAGGTTTTAAATAGGGATACAGCTAAAATGCAAAACTCAGCCAAGGGCAACAATATCCCTTGCAAACTGTTTTTAATAGTCACAAACTGCCAAATCCTTTAACAACAGAATTAAGTCTAATTGACAGCTGAAGAAAAGCACACCTGATACTTAGAGATAAACATGTATCATTTTCAGTGCCATAAAAAAGGTAGGCCAGATCTAACCTTCAGCCTGGATTCAGAATGTCATGATACACAGGGAAATGCAGTTTCTTTTTGTTCTATCTTGGTCATTATCTTACAGACTAAGACAGGAGCTGTCTCTAAGTCTTTCTTAAAAATGGAAGCAAGAGGGCAATTTAATGGCATCTCACTGCAAATATACCACAGGAGTCTTCATGCTTTGTCACTAATCCTAAGGACCCTGTAAAGACAGGCCATGTAGAGAGCATCTCAGTGGGAATACTCTTGTTCTTAAAATCACGAATATGTTAAATTTGTTCCCAAATTATGCTTTTTATTGTATAATTAGTGAAAGCTCTTGATTCTCCTTGCATAAAATTGCAGTAATGCATGAAGATGGAGACTAAGAGATGAGCTACTCTTTTTCCATGTTACGACAGGTAAACTCAGGTGCGAGAAGATAAAGAGTTCTGTCCAGGCTGGGCAGGGAAATCTTGGCCAAGCCCTGAACTCTTAAGTTTCATCTGGGTACATTTACATGGCAGCCGTAATTTTAGTTTCTATTAAAAAAATGTGCTATTTATTTACTAATTCTATGTAATAACAGTTGACTGAAGGAGTAATTTCGAGTAATTCAAGTAATTTGAAAAGAGGATTTTTTTCTCTTGTCCACCTTAAAAGAGCATGAGTAAATGAAACAATTAGAACTGATTACAAAGGTAAGCTAAAATCTAAACATAATAAGACACTGTTTTCAGCATTTCAAAAGAACCAAATGCAACACATCAGCAGCTTCAAAATCCTTTTGAATAAGTGCACTCAGAAACAACTAACTAGCAAACAAAGCTTTATGAAGACACTGTGGTCAGTGAACTTTTGGCATGTCAATTCTATAANAGAGTTAGATAGAAGTATTATCAGAGTAAGAAGTTCAGGATTTCATCCTCTGAGTAGATTTTATTTTCAAGGCGGTTTCCCAGAAGCCACACAGAAAAGGGAAACAAAGCTAAAACTGGGACAAGGTCAGCTGGATATAGAAGTGACTGTAACAGACCTCAAATAGTTCTGTTATTTTTGTTTCAGCTAAAGTTCACAGAATTTTTATTAGGAATCTAGCCTAGATATTTACACAGGAATCGGAAAAAGCAACTTTCAAATGGTTGCCCAGCAGGGAGGTTGTATTCATAACTGGTGTTAACTTAGTACTTGATGCTGACAGATATTGGTTTAAACATTCAAATATTGGGAAGCCTCCCTTTACTAAGGACATAATATATTATGAAGTAAGAGATTGGAGAAATATTTTGAGCCCATTTTTTAATTACTCATTTCTTGGAAATTTGTATATATATATATATGTCTATATACACACACACATATATATATATATGTATAATATAATCATGCAAACACATGTATTTTATCAGAATAAGATATGATTCTTTTTCATTTGAGGGCTTCACAATTAATGTGGGTAAGAATATCAGTTCTTATTTAAACAAGATACAAATGCAGATAATGCGTATTTTCCAAGCAGAAACTCATGACTTCGAATCAATTGTTAGGGCTAGTTTATCTCAACTGAAGAAAGACACACTTTTTAGTTTAGACACTCCTCTTCTAAAAGGAACTTATTCTATCATAGATGGAGCAAATACTTTCATGCCTATGGTGTCTTTGT
>WBMY01007387.1:502687-529502 GCA_013397315.1 Donacobius atricapilla | reverse complement strand
AAAAAATATACTTTCAAACGGCAAAAATTTTAACACAGGCAAAAGTGTAAAGTGTTGAGAAGCTCCCAGTCAGATCCAAACTTGTAGCTGCTGATCCAAAGTGTTAAACCAATTTTTGAAACATCTCATATATGGGAATGATTCATCACACAGAAGCCCTTAAAAACCAAGCAAGCAGATGCAGCCTATATTTCCAGAAGCAAACAGATCAATAAAAAGAGACAACGAGTTTATAGAAAATAATTCTTATCAAACAGATCAAGTTGGGCTCTTTTTTTTGTGGGGGGGGGAGGTGGGGGGTGGGCAGGGGTTGTTTGTTTTATTTTGGTAGAAAAAGACTTTGGAGCTATTTTTCAGAAGTTTGTGCAGCTGTTAGTTTCGTTGGGTAGAAGGAGGTTTTGGCTTTCAGTGTAAAGTAAATATTTTCAGGGATCAAAGAGGTGGAAAATGGGGGTGAGGTGAGTGTGCATGTTGAGAGGTCTGAGTGGGCTATTACACAAACAGGTATTATGTCTATGTTTTTGTCTACCACACAAGCAATACCCTGCCAACAAACAAAAATGTATGTCGACTTATGTTTTGGATAACTTGAATAAAACAAATCCAGAAAGCAAAACAGAGAAGTTCTTGTTTTTATGGTCTCCTTTTTCCCTCATGACGCCAAGAGGTATGGTGTTTGGCCTTATGTCTTGCCACACCTTTCTCTACTGACAGAAACGCTCTGAGTTTCATTTAGAGGGATTTGGGTTAACCACTAGCTAGAGGTCAAGAAATCTTCCATTCATGTGGAGATGAGCCCTCAGTCTGAGTGTTCCCCTTAATCTAGCTGCTGCACCTCGAGGTTTGTCTTAAAAGCAGGTAGAAGGATCTATTGGGTATTTCAGTTGTCTTCAGTTTGAGAAGAGGATTTTGGGATCTAGGCACAAATATTCATAAAACTGACACCTCTAAAGCAACAGCTTGAAACAAGAGCCTAAGCCTGAAGGCATCTCACAGGGCAAGGAATGGAGGCCCCATGGAGGCCTCTCACAGCTCTTTCCCAATAGTCTGACCAAAGTGACACTACTGCACCAAAATGTGGCTGTCCTTAGGTACAGGCAGCCACACTCCAGAGATGGAGCAGGAGACAGGTTGCAGAACCCCTGAGAGCATTCAGGGCCCTGACAGATGTCAGCTATCATGAACACAAGAATCAAAATAACTGCTCAGAAATTTTTACACCATTGCTCAACATTTTCTTTATACACAGCAAAGAGGAGGAAAAGTAACTTGTCCCTGTCACAGAAGAGGAGGAAAGCACAACACTCTCATCAGGCCTGCAAAGGCTGTGTGGAACACTTTCAGCCTGAAGTCTGATGGTTCAGCAACAATCAGGTTGTAAGGACCACCTCAGCTTCCTGCCTGAACTAAGTACTTCCTCTGATTCCCTATAATTTTTGTCCTTACTTTCACAGGTTCTTGAGAGCTCCCCGGTCAGTCCCTGCAGCAGCCACTTTCTCTCCCCACAGAGTTTGCATTTGTCAGTCTCTGGTATGAAACTCACCAAATTCTGCTGCTCTGTACTGCTCTGTGTTTATGGAGAGCCTTCCTTGAAATTATTTGGAGAGTTATTTATGCTCTACTCCTTCAGATCATGTGCCTTATGATTCCACCTAAGGAGGGTGCATTTTGAAAATCAGCCAAGTACTCTAACGGTGGCTAACCTGAGGGGAAGGTAGGAAGAGTAGGGGGGGGGGTTAGGTATTGTAATATTGAAATAATAATTATCTATTAACATGGTTCTAAAATTATTTAAAGTTAGATGCATGTCTTTCACCAATCACTCAATTTCATAATTTTATTAGTTTTTAGACACAATCTCCTGTTGATTTCATCTTAAAATAGTTTTCCTTCAATAACTAAAAGAGGTGATTAGGAACATCTTAATTATGCTGTGATTCGGAAAAACAGACAAATTAAGTATGTTATAAAGAGCTATGCAAAACTGGAACAAAATTTAATAGTGCTACCTGTAGTATAACTTTGGCCTGTATTAATTTGTTACCTTTTTCTTCATTGTAAAAGATTACTTCTTTCTCTGCTGGGGATTTGAGCAGTGAGAGTATTTGACCCATTAGGTTAAGATATGGGACAGTCTTTTAGAACATTAATGGAAATTTTATTTTTCTTCTTTGCCTTAACTTAAACATCATCTCTGATTAGTCATGAGCAAGGAAAAAGGTCATAAAGAATGACAATAGTTAGTAGGTTCTATCCAGTGTTGGCATGCCCAACCTACAAGCAGTGTAATATTTCTTCTAACAAATATGCCCGGGTTCTTATGTCCAGAACTTGTAGAGTTCAAAAACACTCCTAAAGCATGGAGGAGAGGGCACTGAAAGAGTGCCATGGGCTAGGATGAAGAATTACTTTGAATAAGTAGGCTTTTGAAAGAGCAGCCTCAGAATATACGCTGCTTCCTGAGAATGCAGTTTGTAACTTTAATAACTGCTCTGGATGGTAAAGCGACAGAAAATGAACAAGATCGAAATCCTTCACTTTGTCACAGGACACATAAATGAGATAGAAATTATCTAGATTTCACAGACATTAATGATCAGTCATGTAGGTAGCTATTGCTGGTGCTTGTCCCAGCACATAGCTTTGTTGACTGGCCAGAATATCAAAAACTCATGGAGTTTATTGATTGTTTCTGGATTATCTGAAGAAATTGTTTAATAATAGTCCACAATTGTTTTGAAACAATTTCAGACACATTCACTAATGCATGTTAGAACTGCTGCCTATCTCCCAGGATCAAATGGATAAACAAGGCTTTTGTATATGCATTTGAAAAAGCTCTGGGGAAAATCAGGCAGAATTTTATTTGCAAATACAAACTCTGTATCAAAGTCCACCATACTGGCAACTTTATTCAAAGGCTTCCTAGACTTTGTGATTTGTTACAGATAGCATGTATTTTACACAGGAACTGGATAAATATGGTGGAGGAAATAGAATGAATCTATAATATATGCCTCCCAGACATTCTGCATCCACCAGTAGAATGCACATAAAATTACAAAGGATGAAACAATTAGGACAAAGGTGTGGTCAAGAATGTATATTACTGGGAGCATGGCGTGGCTGTTCTTGGAAGAAGAACATAATGAAGAAATATATTGACCAGCTGTTACAAGGCAAAAAGGTTTAGGAAGAGAAAAGTGTGCTGAAATTAAAGCTGATGTCCATGCAGTTACTGGGGAGGAAAATGATTATGCTTTTTATTGGCCTGAAGGGGTTGTAAATGAAAATGTTACAGTAGGATGTGAATCTTTTAATACAGATGAAGGGCTGAGAATGAGCAAATGCCAATTCCCTTCCTAACAAGCTGCCTTCAGCCGTAGGGCACATACAGAATAAAACTTGGGCTTAAACATGTTATGGGAACCAAGTTTGGTATATGTTACACGTGGCTATGTTATTCGTGAATCCATTACAATGAACAGTAATTAATAAATATATATACTGTATATGTATGTATATATATTAAAAAAACCCCTGATTTATGTGTTTAAAGAAGGCATCTATTTAAGTCCCATTGAATTTAGAGCTGTGCTTGAATCCTTTCTTGATCTGGGACCTTAGGCTGTTGCTTTCCTTTTCTGGGCATCATGGCATCTTGAAACTCACATTTTGCAAGGCAGAGTCAATATGATATGCTACAGAAAAGTATTTTCTCATGAAGACTTTGTTATTGCTCCTATTTTCTTTCATCTCAAATAAAAATAACTCATGCTGAAAATGCAGTCTGTGTATACTGGCAATTAAAAACAAATCAGGAAATCTCTCTGCTATATTAAATAGTTATGATTTAACATGCTGGGGAATGAAACCAAATTCCACCCTGAAGTATCAAACACTGCTTTTGTAAACACTAGGTTTCTCATTCAGAATAATCTTTCCCCCCGCCATGCTTATACCATTAATGTATGCATCCCAAAATTCCTGTGGAGAATGAAATTATTAGGTTGCCTACCAGTAAATACATGTGGTTCCTGTTTAAAGCAATGTTCCAGGTAAGTGAAAATGAGAAATTTTGGAGAGCAGCCAGGTTTGCTTTTTCAATTGCAAGCAAACTATCTTGCAATTGGCTATGCTTCTTTGGTGAAAAGGCAGCAAGAGGAGACATTAAAAATTGAGAGGAAGCAAGAGAGAGACAGAGCATGTGGGAACCTAACACAGCGTACTAGGTACAAGTTCTACCTTTTTTTTCACTGAAGCAACCCCACTAAAATAACCACTGAAGGAAATAAACCTTGGTTTATCAAGATATTCAGTAAACAAAAAATAACTGATGTCACAGTACCTCAAAGTGGAGGAGATGTGCCAAAGATTCTGATGTAGGACATTCAGCCAAGCTTCTTAGTAAGTCTCATCAAAACAAGTTAATTCCCTTATTTTTCACAGATCTATTTCAACTGCTGTCTCACTAAACAGTGAGACAGTATACTGAGTTTATGTAAAATATTTTCTATGAATAAGCACAGAGTCACGAGGCTGATCCAAAGCACATGTAGGCAGTTTTATGGAGAATTAATATTAAAAAATATGATTATTATTATTAATATTGACTTCTGAGGGAATATTGAAACAGGCCTAAATGTAGCTAGCAAGTTCATATGGTTGCAATACAAGATGGCAGTAGGAAAACAACATAGTAATTTGATGCTGCACACAGAGAAGCTGTATCAGACGGGAAAGAGGGCTGCAGGAAAGCGCCAATGTAAACACTACCTGGAAATCTCTTTTTAGATTGCTGGCTAGGATGCATTGACAGATAAATGACACCCAAAGAGCAGCAAAATACCAGGGAAATGTTCAAGGTAAGACTACATTCTTGAGAACTTTTTTTTTTTTCTGAGAAATTCTGAAGAGAAATGTATTTTAAGTACATAGATTTAAATGCCAAAGAAATGCGAGGATAACAATTAGAGAACTTTTGGAACTTCTTGGTATCAGCAGCACTTGGTGTGCTTGTTGACCTCGCATACATTTTTCTCAGGCTTTCTCATTTAGACTAGCTGCTAGATATGATCTGATTGCAGTGAACTATCTGAGGACACTTGTCATCTCTGATGCTTGCAATTAGCCTCGTCAAAATGTTGGAACTATAGGCTGTTGAGGATATGGCTGCAGGCAGAGGGGAGTTGTAACAGGCACTCTTGGAGCCTGCCTCAGTCAGGAGGGCAGCTTGTAAGGTGGTGCACCAGAGAAGACCCTTGCTCTTTGGGTGTCTCATTCAAGACAGACAGGGCCAACTTGTTGCTCAGGCAGAGTAGTAAGTAGCTAGCAGTAGCAGAGCCAACAGCTTTGCCTGTGCCAAAGGGCACAAGGACTGCTTGTAAGAGGAGAGCTTGCTGCGTAAACAGCAAATTCATGCCTCCTTCCCCTCCTCCTCTTCCTCCTCCTCCTCTGTTCTGTGGCTGAGAAAGGGGTGAGAGTTTGCCAAAAGACAAGCATTACTAAATTCATGTTTTACAGACACCTCAAAAAACGTCCACTGCTATATCTCAGTTTGAGCCTCATACCCCAGATCTCTCCAGATTCTTCCAGCACCACCATCTGCCCCAGTGCCCATCAGATAGCTGCCTTTTAAGTCCTTTTAATCCACTGGTGTGCTGAGCCACCTTAGTGTTTTCCCACCACCAGCTTCCATACAGTACATTCCCTGAGGCATGTCAGTTCTCCCTGTTTAGGAAGTTGCTTTGAGGAATTCAGTTTTACCACCCAAAAGACAGATGATTAGTCACAGGAGGCTGATTTTTTACTGCCTCCAAGGGACATCCTAGCTTAGGGTAGAGAAGTTGATATGGTAACTTGCAGAGGATGAATGTGAGCCCCAGACTAGGTCTGCATCATCCAGCAGAACATCTCAGGGTGTGCAAGTCTGTAGACCAAAGCAATTGGGACTCCCTCATGTACATGCTTCACGCATTTTGGAAGTTTATACTCAGCTAGATTTCTTCTGATACAGTCCAGACTTTAAGTACACAATAGCATTTGAAGTATCACAGGTCTGGTTTATGCCTGCATCTTCTGATTTAGATCTGTCTGGAAGAAAACCTTGTGCATTCTGAGGCAGGTCCACATTGTAACTCAAAACACAGAAAGTGGGGAAGATTTGAATTAAAACTCTACTGTAGGTGCACTCTCAGATGATTTCCAAATATTCTAAAGAGCCACTTAGAGGAGATTTGGTTCTCAAAAGTCTTTGCAAAGAACAATTGTATCCATCAGTTTGCTCTTATTTATTGAGTTAATTTTTTCTAAGAATTTTAATGGGATAGACATGTTTACTATAACAGAAGCTGAATTGTTTAGTTCTTATCATTTTATATTAATCTGTGGTGCTTTCCAACTTTCTATTCAATTATGTTCTCATCTGTTTTTCTTTGCACTGAAATATGACTATAAACACAGTCCACAAACATAATATTGACTATGTAAAGCCTCTCTTCTCAATCTATCAGGTGAAAGGAGGTTATTTTATGAGAAGTATTTTGGAAAATCTTTGCCAGATTTTCTACCTTTCAAATGTTTATACCAGTTGGAACAGTGAACATATCACTGAATAGATGGTGAGTAAAATCTTCCCATTCAATGAGACTAGATCAGATACTAGATCAGACACCATGTCTGGGAGATTATCTTAGAGGCCTTTCTTGGTCTAAGCGTAATTGTTATGGCTCAGTGGGACAACAGGGAGCATAAACAGAGGAAAACAGAGGATTTCCTGTGAATATGTAAGGGGTAGTGGTGGGCATTGATAGGATTCAATAGAAGAATGAGCCAGGGTCTACTGCTGAGAAATGTAATGTTTGCATATCTCTTGTATGAGCTGAAACTAAGGAGGGAGAAGGGTCCTAGGAACTGTACTGTGAGAAAAGAAAGACTAAAACCATGAAGAAAGGACTTCTCTTGAATCGTAGGTTCACACATTCTGATCAGCTTTGCAGCTTGTTATTTTTCACCCTTTCTTTGACTCCTAGCGATCATGTTCAGGTAAACAATGCTGCTTCTCAGAATGTTGAGGGTTCCCAGGATATCCCTTTTCAGCAGCCAGAAGCTGGCACTGCAGGGCCCTTCTGTGTGTGCACGAAGACTGCAGGCCTGTAAACTCTTGCTGGGGCAGTGACTGGCCTGTCTGCCCTACTGCAGTGGGGTACCCTGCCTGTAGAACAGCTCAAAGGCATCTGGAGAAATGGTAATTTCAATATAAAGGAAGTTATAGTTGTGAACATGAGAATAATAGCAGGAAAAAAAATCTTGTCCTTTCAATGTATCAGTGCCATGCAATACAACAGAGGAACACTGGCACTGAGTTAAATCTGACTCAGTTAACACTCAGTAAAATCTGAACTACTGAGCTCTAAGTAGATAGGCAGGAAAAGAGAGCACACAATCGGCCAGAGAAAGAAACATAGTTAATTCAACAGCACTGTCTTTCACATGCATTTGTTGTGGGGAGAGCTAATGAATTTTGATTTTTTTAGGTCTGATGCAGCCAAATTTTCAAGGAAATCAGGATCATTCATACTTTCTCTCTACCAGCAGAAATGTTCATCTGATAGGATATGATCTCTATTTGTCATCTGAAATGCATGATGGAATCCTTTTGAGTCATGTTTTAAAAAATATTAATGAAAGCAAGAAGACAGCTGGAAAAATTGCAAAGAGAAAGTGACAAAACAAATTAAGCAACTTTCTCTAGAAAAATTCTGAAGCAAGGATTCAAGTGCAATTTAGGACATCACATAGAGGAAATAAGATACAGGACAGAAGATAAGCTCTCTTCTGGAGCTTGAAATTAAATTGTGAATCAGCAAGGTACAGAAATATAATGCAAATATTTCAGACAGGAGGTGCTGCAACTAAGTCCCTGTGAATATTATATAGCTAATTACTTTTGTGTTTTCTGTATGAACCTAATTTTAGGTCTTTTTTAATAGATTCACAAATAATCTTCTGGCAACAGTATTCGTGGTTTAAAGCATCTTCTGTTATTAAAGTTGGGAATCAATTGCTTCTTACCAAACAAGTTTTGATTTCTGAAAGGCATATTTATTTATAAAATTCTGTCCTGATTAGGATTTAAGGTGATTTCTTTTTCTCAGACAAAAAAAAAGTCAGACAAGGAAAGGGAAAATATAGATGCTTTTTTTCCCCCCCCTGAAGTATAAGCCTTTGATTTTTATGAAAGGTACTGGTGTGTGAGGATGCAGAATATTTTTTTCAGGTCAGAGAAGAGGCTGGAACTGAGATAAAACTGGGGATTGATTGAAGGACATTGATAAAATGTAACCACTTCCATGACACAGAGTTCAAATGACTTTATGTTGCCGGTTATTTGAAACAAGAAATATACACAAACTAAGAAAGGGATAGAGAATGCAAACGCAATCAGGTTTGCCAAAAATAAAGCAAGCTCTCACTGAATTAGTTTATTAATTTCTCAGCCTATGAAAAATATATCAGGCTTCATTCCAAAATACTCTATTGTCATTGTGAGAAAAACAACTCCAAACAACCTTGGAATGTCTAAAACAGTTTGAAATGAATCAGTTAGCATTCACATTTTGGAACAGTTCGACAAGCCCTATATTCTTCTAACAGCCTTCAGATTTGACGGATTTGGGTCTTTACACAGAGTTCTGGGGTTTTAGATTGAAGCCTGTTTTTCTTTTTGCAGCTATCCAAATTGTTGCCATTGTCCCTGCAGCTCTCACATTTTCCAGGGAGAAGGGTACAAAATGCAAAACTGAATTGAGGAAAAATCAGGCAAGGTCACTTCTGTAGGCTGCAGAGGAGGCATCCATGATCTGATAGCCTAAGCATCGGCCTGTTGCAATAATTTGTGCATTATCAATGCTGAATAAAATATAGTCAAAATAAGATTCATGCTGTTGTGCAAGTTTAAATAGAGCTTCTAATAACTTGCTTTTTAGCCTGCACCCAGCAGACAGCTTGATGCTGTGAGGTGCAGTAACTCCAGGTGTGTGTGTGCACTGTTCTGGGATGCTTTTTCACCAGGTGCAGGTGGTGCATTGTGGATTGTAGGGTGCAGCATGGTTTCTCATGAAGTCACAGCATCCCCATCTCCCTCTGGAGGTGTCCGCAAGTGTCTGGACCCTCAGGAGAGGAGAGCTTGTGATCCACACTCCCCTGTATGTGTGTGTGCATGAATGTGTACCTAGTTGTGTGTATGGGGCAATAGTCCCTCTTGGGATTACTTTTAGAAGGCAATTTAGAAACTTATGGGTATTTATGGTATATAATACTATGGTTTATTTATTTTATTACTGATATTGGTCATGATTATCAGTTAATGATGTCATTAACAAAACACTGTGATTCTCTCTCTCTCTAGTTTGGTTAAGCTATGTGAAATGGGCAGGTTTTCCTTGGGACAGGAGAAGAGAGGAGAAATTTCATCTTTTTCAGGAATGGGAGAGAATGCAGGTTGCCAGAGAAGAGTGGATAAGCAGCCCTACATTAGCAGTACAAATGGAGTGGCAGAGGTGGATTCATGAGCTATGCAGAAGAAAAAAATCTAACCAATATAGATCATGTTGATGGTAGGAAAACTAAATTGAAGAGTGAGAACTGGAGAATTTTTGAATAAGCCCTGCAGAAACACTTTCTCACACATGCTGATGGGGGTCTGAGTAGTGGAAGTAAAGATGAAAACAGAAACTTTCCTGGACCAGGGGAACAGTCAGCATTAGCTGCATTTGAAGGCATTGGGAAGATACATCATGAAGAGCCTGACAAGTTTCATGGAACAACTGAAGTTGTCAGCTGAGGTAATGAAGAGATAGAAAGAGCAAAGTCTGGGACTTAGTATAGGAAAGGACTAAGGAGAGATGCCCTGGTAAATTATAAAAAGGACCACAGACAGAAAGGCTCATTTCAGAAGTGGAGGTTAATCTACTACTGGTTTTCATGGCTTTGGAGAGAACAAATACTCCAGGTGTAGACCTGAGCAGTAAGAGCTAGGATGCTCTAGGAGGAACATGATTGCTCCATATCCTGTGACTACAATCTGTACCACTGCTGCAGCACTTGTCTCGTCTGTTCATGCAAATCTCTGGCAACAAGACTAGAAGGTGAACCTTGAAAGAATTACAAAACCTTGGTAATTTTCAGGAAAAACAGGGAATGTGTGGTATCACTAAGATTGTAGCAATAAAAAACCCCTACCACTTTTTACTGCCACACAATTTATGAGATTCTCTATTTATGTGGTGATATTGTTTATTATGCTTACATAGTAGCTACTTCCTCTTCAAAATTGCACACTTTTAATAATCTCCACTGATTTTTTGCTACATTGAAATGTTACATTCGTGAATATTTCTTAACTTCATCCAACTTTATTAATGGCAGGTAAATTCTTTTTCTTTAATTTGTTGGTTTGCAATCAGAGGCTAATGATGGCATTTCTGACCAAAAATAAATTGGAAAATATTAGTTTTTCAGTATAAAAAGAACTGAAAACTATTTTAAATGTGCTGATTTGGAAGTGTGGGATGGCTTACTGAGACTCTCACTTACTGTGATAGTATAAATGTAATGATTCTCAATAATTTTCAAATCTTTCAATAACAATCAAAGCTCCTTTCCTTGCATCTTAACTTTGATAAAGTTTACAGTATGAAAACATAAGTGTGAATATTGAAATTATTTGTATATATTTTTATATTTATATATACCTTTAAGTCACTCAGAAATGTATGTAGAAAATTTTTGAAGGAAAATATAATATTGTGATATTTTTTCATAAAGGGTAATTGTGAAAGTTATGATTAGATAGGTAAAATAACAATCATTGTTAAATTAGTGTTTTCACATACACTTAAAAATCTAATGTCAAACTGACAGTAACTAAAATATTGTTGGAAGAAGTTGGTTCAGCATGACTTTTGACGACTTTTGGCACCTTTTGTTCCCTGTCTAATACTTTCTTGAGCTGAACACTTTTTTTCCTTTACCAGTTTTATGAAAAGTTTGTTAACTTTTATAGCTCTTCCTTTTCTATCATAAATTAAAAGGCTTAGGGAGGAGCTGCTCCCTTGAGTTACTTCTAAGTTCTGAAAGTTTTGGCACAACCGACTTTTAATGTTCAGTAACTTTCTAAAGAATACGAGCTTTCTGAGAGACCTGCAACAGCTTCATCCTGTAACTTTGGGATTGCATTCACTGTTCCAAAGAGGAGTGGCCTTTCAATTTGGCACAGAGACAGTGTGGTCTGATTGGTGTTTTCATGTGTTTTCTGCTCACAAGTTATTGGAATGAGAAGGTAGCCAAGAAAAGTTGCCATGGTAAAGGATTGTTTTGATTTTTTTAAAAAATAGGGAGGAGGGCAGCACAGACCTACCACCAAGAATGACTCTGTTGTGATGTTGTATTATGAATCGAAAAAATGTAAATACTGTGTTAGTGAAATGACAGTTCTGAAGGCAGTGGTGATGTAGGGCTGAAAACAGATTAAGGTGAAAAGAAGTGAAACAAATTGCCTTGGGAATTAATAAAGACAGGATGGAATATTTCATTTTTAGATCAGACCTATAATTAATTTTCAATTGTTAGTGACTAAGCTGTATTGTATAAATGGTAGTAATTTAAAAGGGAGACCAAACTTTAGGGGAAAGCCTAATGAAGCTGTGACTAATCTTTACATAGGTTTTGAGTCCCTCAAATGTATTTTTGATGGCAATTTCAAGGCTTCATCCTGTGCATTATTTAAATTAATTTTCAGGTAAACCAGATTGGCTTCATCCTAGCATTGCAAATTTCTCACATGGTTAATGAAGCCATTGTCTTTGGGGTGGCTGGTCCCCTCCCCTCCACTCAAATTCCCATAACATTGGTCAGATATGAAAACCATCCTGCCATCTCCTTTAATTCAGTGATGCTTATGAACTTTACTGGATTGGAGAGTGCTCCTTATTTTGAAAACCTTTCCTCATGGAGTGGGGAACCAAGTCTGAGAAGAGTGAGGGCTTCTTGGAGATCTGTGCAAACTAGCATTCATCCAATTTGCTGTCAGTAGCTTACAGTCACGCACATCCTTATCAGATGCTGTGCTTCCAAACAAAAAAAAATATTGATGCTTTGGTTTTTTTTTTTTTTCCTTTTTTTTTACCAAACTGCCAGCCCTCAACAGAGAGAGCGAGGAAGTGGGAGGAGGTTTTTACCTTCGCTGGCACAGTGTAGATAGTCCTGTGGGGATCACCGCCCAGGTGACGCAGCAAGGGATGGCTCTTGTGAGACATTATGTCACATAATAGAGTGTGGGAATGAGAAAGGAAGCACCCAAGCCAGTGGGGTTTGTGCACGAGCGTACATGGGACTTATGAAGACAGGCCCAGCTCTAGAATGGGCCAGAACTTGTGATGGATCTTCTACCTTTCAGCGGCAGGAGACAGGGGAATTGGAACAAGAGTTTGGGTGGTGAACGCAAGAGAAGTACTTCAGCTGCCAAGAGTGTGGTGTTTATTGTGATCACTGCTGTAGGGGAGCTTAGATCAGTATCTACACAGCTGAACAAGACATACATAAGTTACCCGTAATACCCTGTTCTTACACAATACTCTCCACCCATAGATTTCAAAGTTCTTTCCAAAGAAGCCTGACATTATGATTCATTCTTTTCTGAGGGGGAAGCTGTGGTAGAAGACAAGGAAATGACTTCTCCATGGTTACCCCGCAAAGCAGCGATACACCTGGGACAAGGACACAGTTCTCCCAAATGCCATTGTGCAACTATGCACATGAGAAACCTTCCTTTCCATATGTGCTGGTGTCCTGCTCTCTATAAAGGATTTTCCTGGTGCTAAGAATGTGTTTCTTAATATTTCAAGGTAAATAGTAAAAAATCTTGCTAATCTAATAACTAGCATAAGCAGATTTCATACTTAAGCATAGAATTAAACTAACCATCTTCACAGTTCTTAAGAACTTGACCAAAAAGCAGAATCCATTTTGCCTTTTCATTCTGTGTATCCATTTGACTTTCTAACCTATAGGAGATCATCGATAGCCTGTGATCTGTCCTTTCACCTTTGCAAATGATTTACTGTTTTGTTTTTTTGGCTAAATTGTTCAATGGGTTTGTTGTCTTCAGTAAATTATTAATGGTGATGTTGCAGGCTCAAAAGCTCAAACTCATCCTCTTTCCATGGAACAGCAAAATTTGTGGCTAACAAATAGGTTTCGCCTTTGTTTTTCCAGTGGGCTAAAACCACATCCACAAAGGCCACTCCTGAACTTGAAGTGATTCAAAATGCCTCTGGCATTCATTTCTCCAAGCCATAGAGAATAGTGTGAGTGTAGGGCCATGCACCAAGGTGACCAGAGATGAAAAATCTATGGAAAATTTGCAATAAAACATTCCTGGAGACATCCTTCTAGCAGAAATTATGTACAATAAAAGGACAGTTGATGTTAATAATTCATTCAGGTCTAGAAAGGACTTACTATGTTTTCCTTAATTGAAATGATAGCTAAATGATGTCGGTCCAAGATTTTGTGTGCCCAGTGGGGAAGATGTAGCCTTGATCTGCCTAGAACCTCTAGTAAATCCATGACTGCCTTAACACATCATTAACAGAACAGTTTAATACATACAGTATTAAAATGACCAGATCCTTTGAAAGTCAGCCAAACAGCACAGAAACTCATTTCCAGAACTGACTTCTACCTCTTTATAGTTGCCCTCCTTGTTCTCTCCAAAAACCACATGGTGAGAGAAAGTCCTGAATTCTTACCTTTTTGCCTGAAATCGGGAGCAAATTCCCAAGCTACTCTGCACGTCTTAATTTTTAGCTAATATAGTCTGTTCTTTTTTTTTTTTCTCTAGCCTAAGTGTTGTTTCAGCATGTTTATGCACTTTGTCACATGCGCAGTCCAAGGTGAGAAGAAAAATCTTCTCACAGCCTTGGGCTGTGCCTCAGCTGTTCTGTTTGGAGCTTTCCATGGGCTTAGCACTGATCAGGTGTTGAAGACAGGACAGGGCTAAAAACTGGGGAAGGCCTGAAGGAAATATTTCCCAAGAGCCTCAGAAACATGAGCAGGCAGGGCATGGCTTACATTCCTGGGGTAAGGAAAACGCACAGATGATGTCAGTGATGAGTTTGGGGAGCAGCCCCACCATTAGGTGTGCCAGTGGGGTGGATGGATTATTGCTGCTCCAAGAGTGCTGACAGCCAGTGCTGGGCCAGGGCTGATGCTTCTGGAGTCTTCTCTTCTTCAGCATCCCTAACTCCTCCAGTCTCTTACACAGTATCTGTCAGCCACTGTGCTTACATGCACGAAGCCAGGCAGGGAGGGGGCTGAATGCAGCTGGTAGCAGCAGCTTGAATGGGTATCAATGATACCTGTATGAGAAGCCTATGAGTCGCTGTCAGATCACTGGTTCGGTTTTCCTTATCTGTCTTCATTTTGCAAAATGGTGGGTGAGGACCTGAACTGAAAGGATATTAAGAATTGAGTTCTTTAATGCTTTTTGGCCACACATTGAGAGAGAGAAAACTATTTACTGAGGAATTTCATCTGGAACCTGGAAAACTGCTTGCCAAAACACAAATGAAATGAGCACTCTATGTCACAGTCTTTAGGAAACACTGCATTTCATTTTATTTTAGAAGCAGACGGTTATTGCTGGATGGTGACAAGGCAGAGGGTGGCAGTGGAGGGGTCACCCTTCCACAGAGCCATTTACCAAGCTCTGATCTAAAGGCAATCTTTAAAAATAAATGAAAAGGGGATGCAGTCTGTCTGAATTCAGAGATGACCTAGCACACACTTTAAACATGCTTATAAGAGGAGAATTCAGTGTGTGTGTGTGGGATGCTGGAGAGCTGCCCTATGTTTGGATATGTAAAATAAAGATCTGTTTTGTAAAGGAGCTGAGCACCTGGAATTTTCTTTTTACATTAGCCTATTAGTCAGATAAAACAGATAAATGCTAATCTAATCAATCTATTAAATAATTATTTTTTAATTAAAAAGAAGCTAAAAAAAAATCTTAGTAGCAAAGCTCTCCAGTCAGTACCTTTGCATAAGTAGTGTGTGGATACAAAATGCTAAATTGAGGCTACACCGATATTTGTGTATATACAAAATGTATACACACACATATGCCTTCTCCCACCCATATCTATACTAGAAAAGACAGGATAGCTGATGAATGAGCCAAGAAAAACATTTGTTTTGGATGAAACCTTTTTAGAACTGACTTCTCTGCAGAATTCAAAAAATATGTCTGAAACTAGAGAGGACTGTTTATAGAGGATATAAAAAGTAGATGCAAGAAGAAATCACTTAGAGAAATGCTAATCTCCTCCTCCACAAACTGTCCTTTGCTATGACCCTGACCTTTACTTCTGTTGGTTGAAAAGATCCTTAAATATTTGTTGTGATATTTTGGGAATAGACAGGTACAGATAGAGCTATATGCCGACTACTCTGACTCATTCCCTCCCTACAGATGAAGGTGTAAGGAAAAATCTATTTAAACGTGCATACAGACACATTATTTGTCATGCACTAAGGCATGCATGTTGAAATTAAAACAGTCCTTCAAGGTTATTAATTTTTATTAGTGTAACACTGAGCTCTGAAACACGAAATAAATAAGCAGTGATATCAGTAATCATCGTACTTGCATATCTTCTTACTGCCTAAATACTTAACTTCTATACTGTCTGTGCTCCCATGGACACCCTCTTTGCTGAGCGCGTTTGTTCTGTCACAATCCACAGTTGTCTGTGCTGTAGATGTCCTGTTTGTCTACCCCAAATGTGGCTTCACACATGAGAGAGACTGTGAGACATGCAACTGTGAAAACAGTTTCAGCTTTTACTAAGGCTAACTGTTACCATGCCTGCCACTGCCAAGTGCTGTGCAGCAATTACACTGAACTACTTAATATAGTGGCCAGTGGAAGAGGAGGAGAGTCTTTCTCCCTTAGTGGTGTAGTCAAATGCAGCAGCTGTTTTAGGGATAAAAACATGCACACAGCTGGCTTCTGGGCATTTGCTTTTGTTCACTAAAACACTTGCTGTAACTACACATAAGCAAAGCATGAATTTCACATTCTTGGCATTATAGTCCAAGATCTATAGTTGATTTTTTGGAGAGCAAGTTTCTGTCATGCACTCCAAGTTTTTCATTATATGAATATCAAACAATGTATGTGTTGAT
Source organism: Donacobius atricapilla (assembly GCA_013397315.1). Lineage (NCBI taxonomy): Eukaryota > Metazoa > Chordata > Aves > Passeriformes > Mimidae > Donacobius > Donacobius atricapilla. The sequence goes on along the minus strand of WBMY01007387.1, from coordinate 513,254 downwards.
TGTGTTCCTTGAACTCAGGTTCTGAAAGACTTTGGAATCTGTCCCTCTTTCATTTGTGATAATCTCAGGATATAACCAAAACTCTTTTGAATAAGAAGGTAACTTGGAAAGGATATATTGACCTAGTCCAGTGCATACTGGCTGCTACCCCTTTGTGAATAAGGCTCCTTTCAGATGTGTTGCTGTTTGTACACCTGAAACTGCTGCTTATCTGTGCAAAAGTAAGCCACCCTGTTTAAACGAATGACGGAAAACATAAAATCAATTGGATATCCTGTACAGAACACCGGGGGATTTTTTTTCAGTGTTATCAAGTTTATGCCATATCAGTAATTTGAAATTACTGTTGAGCCAATAGCACTTATTATAGGAAGAATGAACCCTGTGATAATTTTTGATACGATTTTATGGTTTACTGTACAGCCACATTATACTTTGTCTAATTGTTTCTTTCCTTAAGTTCAGGGTTGGGTTGCAGTATTTCATATCCACTTTGCATGACCAGAAATGACCCATCACACACGTGACATATGACAAAACCACCGAAAGCCAAACTCATACTTACAATTTTATAAACCCTTAAGAAGTAATTGTAGCCTCCTCCTAATTTGTTGTGTTTCCGCAGCTAAAATCTTACTTGTTATAACCAAAAAATTGGGTTTCATAAGCTAATTTAAAGCTGAAATGTGACTTGTCTTCTGTGTGTTACACAGAAGAATGTACTATCTCTTAAAAATTAATTTATCTTGCTTCTTGGAATTGCTTTGCAGCTATGCTGCAGAGATAACATAGCAGTGTCAAACGCCTTCTTTTGAAAAAAGAAAGCAAGCAAAACAGCTGGGAGTGATTCCCCAAATCGTCATTCATAGTACAATGTTCAGAGAGTCACAAGTGGAGATGCGAATATCTCTCTGGCATCCAGGGCTGCCCTACATATGTAGGACAATTGACCTCCTTACAATAGCCATTAGAAAACTGGAGTTTCTGCAGTTGTGTGCTTATTTGTAACCAGTAAGTGTAAACTCAGAATCTCAGAACAAGCCAATAGCTCACAAATACAGCAAAAATGTGGATTTATGATGCGTATTATCAGTTTTTGCCTTTTTGCACAGAAAATCCCTCCCTTTTCCTCCATCTCTATACTCTGCTGAAGCCAAGCTGATTAGAAACAGCCTGTACTAAAATCTTAGAACACACAGAATCTCTCAAGTGATAAGATCTTGGTCAGAGAGATTGACTATTGATTAGCTAGTGCTCTTGAGGTCTCATATTTAAAGGAAAAATGTTAATATTTTTAACATTTTTTTAGTAGATTCTGATGTTTTATAAATGAAAATAACAATTTAAAAATCTGAGGTTCAGTAACATAAAATATAGCACACTGAAAATCCACATGCTGTGATTTTACCAGGAGTGAAAACTTACTGTTACTCTAGAGAGTACAGAGACTTCTCACAGTTCAAATAATAGAAAAAAAAAAAAGAGTACTTTACCGGCATTTTTAGGTCATGTTTCAATACATACTGAAATATTCTCTTTTATTCCAGAGTTGTTCCAGATTTAATTATTTTCATATTTTTTCCAGCCAATTCTTTAATGGAGTTTTGAACTCTCATTAGAGCAATGATTTATTTTCTCCTTTCAGTTGTGTAAAGCTGCTGGAGCTGTGTGGCTATATTGGGAGCTAACTGGGTGGCAGATGTACAGAGGTATAATTAATACAAACCAAATGCACATCCACTGTAATAATTGTATTTGCACTTAATCTAATATGTATTCATAGCACGGGTGAGGGGATGACTTCTTACTCTTTGACCTTCAGAGTTTAAAGTAATAAACTCCACTATGCAGGAAAAAAACAACAGTGAATATAGAACTCAGTAACATAAATGAAAGAGAATCTGCTTTCTGTTTCACAAGTAAAATATTGGGATTTTTTTCCAAAAAAAGGAAGGTGGCCTGTATTACAAGTGCTGCTACGTGTGGCTGTAGCAACTTACCAAGTGAGTCATCAGCTGTGTTTGGATCCAGACTTTCAATTTCACTGCGCAGACACCACTGACTTAAAGGAAAGGATTTCCTGTGTTAGCTGGCAGGAACAATAGGTTTTTATAGTCTAAGGATCATCTGCTTGAGAAAAAGAACTAACACTGAGTTGCAACTTGAGAAATTGTTTCACGACTATGTTAGACAGAGCCTGTCCTGAGGTGCTGAGGCTGCTTGGTTCAAGGGAGAAATGGACGGATTGGTTTCACATCTCGTTCTGCAAAAGGTGCAGCCTCTGGCTCTCCATTTCCTCCTCAATAATAAATGCTGCAAAGTGCACAGCATCGCCATAGGGAGCTGAAATACACAATTCACAATTCAAAATACCCCTGAGTCAGGTCCAATATGAAGTGCTACCTGGACCTGAAATAAAAAGGATCTTTCCCCTGTCCTTAGAATTATGTATCTGGATGTCATTGGGCATGTCATTAGATGCTTATCTGCATTTTCCAACACTCTTAAGGAGCTCTGTATTTCAACATCTCTTTTGCCTGTGTAGACAATCTAGAATAAAGATAAACCAAGTCTAACCATTACAGAAGGAATTTAGTTCTTCTGTACAGATTCTGAAACAGAGGAGAATTTGGCTACAGATTTTTTTGGCTTTTTTTTTTTTGACAGGTTTTGTAAAAGATGTTCCTAACTTAGTTAAAAATAAATTTAACTGTTTTGAGAAAGAAGGCTAGGTGGGTTTTGGCAAGCCTTTTTTTTTTTTTTTCCATTAATACTAATTTTTGTGTAAGTGATTTTCTGTATGAACAATCAAAATGGAACAAAAGATTGACATAAGTGAAGATGTCAGTCTTTTAATATGAAGATGTCAGATGGCAAAAAATCCCAAGTCACTTTCTGAACAACTTTGTTGAGCTTGGAACTATTTGGTTCATCTTAGTGGAGTTTTAGTAATTTCATGTTAGTTTTGCTCCTTTTTTTTTTTTTTTTTCCCCTGTAAGAAAGGGTAGGATTGAGGATCTACACAATTTGTTGTGATTGATATCTCATTTTGGCTGTCAGTCAACAGTGGGCTTTGTTGCTGGTGGAGGTCAGCTGTGAGAAGGCAGAATGCCCACAGGTACATCCTCATCCTGGGCAGAGCTCAGCCATCATTTCCAAGCCCGGGGGCTCTCGGGTGTCTCCTGAGATAACTGTAATGAAATCTGGTCCCACATATTCAGTAGATGGACTCAAAATGAGCTGTAGCAGCTAGTTACAATTCTTTTGTTCGTTGGTCCTAGCTATATTCCTTGCTGATAGCCAGTGTCAGTACATGTTCTCCTGCAATGTACTATGCAAACATAAAATTACACAGTTAAATAGTCAAAAGTGAGGGTGTGAAAGCGGAGTGATACCTTCACTCAAATACCATTACCCCAGACTTTTAGCTGTTCCTTCATGCTTCTTAATCATACTTGGCTCAGATGGATTAAAGGCACATTTCCCTTTGCATGGAAGTCTCACTGAGCTTTCTGTGAAACAGGCTGATTAATCTCATTCAATTTATGCCTGTTGCCTTTGGGGAGACATGTCAGTGTCTGGGAGGGGAAAGTCCATCTGTGCCTGTAGGGATCAATCACATGGGGGCAATTAGCCTATAAAAGTTCATAGCCTCAGATCAGTTCTGTTGGAGAGTGTTTTCCACAGCTGCCTCTGGCTTGCTTGTATGAATCCAGAGTCACACGAGTTATTAAAAATTTCCTTGCAAAGTTCAAGTTTTAGCTGCTGGACAGAAATAAGTGTTCTTAAGACCATTTCTGGGATATTTCTCCTAAGAGATTTGAGTGATGACAAGAACAGTTTTTCTCTGCTGCAAATGCAATCCACTTTTTAAGTACAATGCTTTTATAATCCTGGGCTAAGAACAAATTCATCAGAAAACTAGAATTTTAAATTCTTATAATTACCATTTTACATACTGTAACTATGTTGATTTTTCTTTTCTTTTGAGAGGCTGGAAAAATAGCAAAAGCCCACTCTTCACTTCTTAATAGTGTTGGAATGGATAGGTGTTTTTTTTTTGCAGACTTTAACTGTGCTATTATTGTCACGTATCACAGACTATTTTTATTCAAAATAAAGCATTTCTTACTCAAGCAAAATTTTCCCACATTATCACAGCTTTAGAGGGTGGTTTGATGAATTTAAAGGGACCATTTTAGGCAATTAGAACAGATGAATACGTAGCCTGACATAGTTTGGTCATTTTGATGTCCATGTATAAACAACTAAGATGACTGAGGGAACAAGTCCACCCTTAACCTTAAAATACAGACTGTTTTCAATCTCCACGCCAAAAAGCTTCAGATCTATGGTATCAAAGCACACTGACTTACTTCCTGCATGTTCTGCTCTATGTTGTTAACATACTCTGTACTAAGGAAATGATAATGCATACTGGTTCTGTACATACTCTGTACAGTGCCCATTTACACCAGGTGCTGCTATCTTGCATCTTTGCTCTCCTGCATTGCAATAGAGGTATTCCGTGTAAACTTGCTTCCAGAAAAAATTAAGCCATATGTCATACACTGATAAGACTTTTTCACATGGTTAAAAATGAAAGTGCTGTTCTGCTTCCTTGTCACAGAATTTAATTAACTTACACATCTGTGTCCACAGAACCAGTTTGGCCACTCAGTTGGTTAGTCACTAGTTCAAAATCCATGCAGAGGCTTGCAACCCAGTGCAGGCTTGCCATAAGCCAGTATCTCTAGCATGCAGAGTCTCCAAGCTGTTTGAAGAAAAAATGCTCTTTTTTTATTTTTTTTTCCCAACAAAAAGATATGTTACTGAGGTGAAAACTCAAAATTATACACACCATGCAGCAATTTTATTGTAAAGAAGTTCTTAGATGAGCATCCCGTGGTCTGGATGTGCCTACAAAGGGGTATGTTAATAGAAAATATATTAGCAATGCAAGCAAAATACCTGCAAACAAAATTAACTCTCAATGCAAAAAGTTAGGAAAATATAAAACCAGAACACATCTAAAAATACTGAAGGTGTCTCCTGGTGCTCCTTTCAAACAGTGAAATAAAATGAAGAGAAACACGGAAGGGGCTTTTATTGGTACTATTGCTTTTTCTTTGTTAATAGACTTCAGTTAAACTGATAAAAAAAGAATAGCTACACATGTGAAAAACATCCAGCAGTGGCCTTGAGTTAAGTGAGAGCTGCAGGAAGGCAGGCCAGGTATGTGGCTGTTGGCGATGATGGAAAATAAGAGGGAACAGAGCTGCTCTTGCTCCTTTAGAACCCCAGAAAAGCGCTGCATGACCGTGTAAGGGCATCTCCTCTGCTGCTGCTCACCAAGAGTGTGGAAATCATGGGCCTGAATGGTTGAGGGAGAACCTTGATCTCTTTTTCACAGAAGTATCTTTTCTGTGGTCTTTTTGTTTAATGAATCAGTTATTTGAATTACTCAACAGCTGTCTGAAGTGTCACTGCAATAGCAAAAATTGCTTTGATTGACTTTGCTTTTGGCTCTCGCTTGAACTACTCTCCTTTTTTTTGTTGCTAGAAGGCTGGATTGGGTTCATCATGCAAAGGGATGGAGGCTGCAACAAAAGGCTGAGAAGCATCAGTGAAAATAAACGGTGGGAAGTAAACTTTTCAATGCATTTTGCCCCTGCCCAGCACTTCTGAGAAGTGAGGTCTTCCTCACTCCCAGGCTGGAGTGACTTCCTGTATTCTTCCTGCGACTTCCATTGGTGTAAAACTAGTTACTCCTGGCTGCTTATATCTCTGCACAGCTGGTGAAAGACGTATCAGGTTCTGAGTATTTTACGTCTGAAGTGAGAGGTCTTCACTCATCCCTATAATAGCTACATGCTTTGTCCATATAAAGGTAGTTTAGGATTTTTGTCATTTGCCACCATTGCCATTGAGATACACAATTCTTAAAATTTATTACTTCCACAACTCCATAAAGCAGCAATTAGCTAAAAAGGAAAAGGAAAATAGTTATTTCTGTTTAAGCATAAAGAGGAAAAAAATATACTTGAAAAAGTTTAGTATCTTAACTTCTTCTCAGAAGTTTACCAGAGGTGATCTGGCCTTAAGGTTTAAAATTTAAAACACCGGGGTGGAAAAAATTGATAAAACATTCTGCCTTTTCTATTATCTCCCAGCTATGTATTTTTAACTTTTATTTTACTGAAATCTCAATTATGAAATTTATTCTATCAAACAATAGATTTAGCAAGTAGGTCAGTCCTTTTTCACATCCTATTGCTACTGCCATATTCTAGGCAGTTGTGCAGATACTTTAGTATGTTCAACTGTGCATAAATTATCTTGGCGGACATTCACAGTTGTTTTGGGGTGTGCACTGGAGTCAAAGCAGTATTGCTATGGAAAATCATCGAAACAGCGATGCCTCAAACTTGTAAGTCTCCATAGCAACTTAAAAAAATAATGACAGCTGTACTAAGAAATTTGCTAATAGAAGGCCTTAACACATTTGTCTAGACTCAGCCATACTTCATACTCACTATAACCTGTAGAAGGATTGTAAGTTAATGAAATATAGAGAAAAAATAAGGATTATCTGCTTTTCCTGGAATTTCACGCTGGCTTCATTTAAGTTACCTGTTATTGTCTATGGCAAATATAACCATAACAGTGAAATTTAAAAATATTTAATAACATAGATTAATTGCAACACATTTGATTCCAATATATACAGCATTTCATTTATTATGTGCTGTATACACTGTGGAATTTTCTTGATAATTAGAATAAAGTTAGATGCTCTGAAAACAAATAGGAAGATTCCCATGTTGATAATGTTAAAATTATTGGCTGTAACAATGTTTAGAAGACTGTAAGAAAAATGCAACAGCATGAGAGAGATTCTGTTTTAAAATGGCCTAGCTCAAGTTCAAATTACAGGCCATTGATAAAAACAAGAAAAGGATTCTCTAGAATCAAAGCACAAGAGAGTTTGCTAGCTTTGGTCTGCTAGCAATGCACAAACACACTAGAGAATAAGAAAATTGGCTGTGCAACCATTAAGCTACAATATGTAACAAGAACAAATATTTTTATGGGTTGGCATCTGTTCGAAAGACGTGATATAAGTTGCTGATTTTAAGGCAGCCTTTGAATTTTTAAAATTTTATGTATAACAATTTCTTGTATAAACAAAAATTGTTTCTAATGGGGCAGAACTTTATTCAAGACCTTATGAAATGAAGAATTAATCACAGAACTGAAAAAATAAATGAAACTGATTTTATCTTGATTACATTTTTATTGTGAGTTCTGCCAAGAATACATATTCTCAAGGGGTTGAAAAGGACAATTTAATAAAGCTGAAAATAATATTGAGACCATCAACTGGAGAAAATGTAAATAGAAACATGAGAAATATAATTGTCCATTGTTGAATAACATTTTACTAGATGCCCAAATTGCACATTTCAGAATGATGTTGCAGTGACTTAAGGGAAGAACAGTATGGGTCAAAGTAAAATGAAAAAAATCCCTAAATCACAGTGAAACATGAAAAAAAAGCTGGAACGATCATCATAGCAAGTCTCTTGGATTTTAGGAAGCAGATGGTGGAAGCAAAAAGTTAAACACAAATATCTGTGGTTATCAGACCTAAGAATGGAAAGGCAGGGACAGGAGTTCCCAGTTGTATCGGGAATTCCGATAATATTATTGCTTCGTGACTGTATGATGATAGCAGATCTGACAAGAATTCATGAGAAGCAGAATCTCAGTCACTTGGAGTCTGCATTTGAGGAAAGCCAGATGGTAGAGTCATGTGATTTGATGATGCAGTCCTTTTAATTCTAACCAGTTACACAGCAGTTTGTTTAAGTTAGACATTTTAAAATCTGCATGTCTAATTAACTTTCATCTGATAGTTTTAAAAGAACTAGTAAGAGAACCCCATAGGCATTTTATTTTAGTGATTACAGGGTTGCAACGTGGGAATTTTCAAGTTGGGAAAAAATTTAAAGTGTACCAATATTTAAAAATGATAACAGGAAATTAAGGGCCTATCAAGATGAGGTTGCTTGAATACAGGTAATGTCCATCAACATTAGTTTCACAAAAATAATTTTTTGTCAGACTAATCTGATCCCATCTTTTGATAAGATTACAAGTCCTTTTCAATCAGGATAGTATTGTGGATGTAATAAAGTTTTTAAAGGACATGCTCTCACTCGTGCCAGAAGACATTTTTGTTAAGAAAATAAAGGAATAGAAAATCAACCTAACACTTATGAATTTTATTAAAAATATAAGTATATTTAAGTATAATTGGAAATAAGGAGCCATCATGGTGAGGATTTGGTCCTCATGAGGTTCATCTCCCTCACACCTTATCTTTCTTAATGAGACAAGAAGACATGACATTTTCTTCATGAAGTTTTCTTATACCACTAAAACTAGTGGAGGATTAAATGATAAATAAGGCTGGTGAATGACAGAGCAATCTAACTTTCTTTCAAAAATGAAACAAGTTTTTTTTGGAAGCCTGTGCAAGGAGGAACAGTGTGAGCCATGCTTGTAGGATGGAAAAGACTCCATGCTGGGAAGTAGGGACTGAAAGGGATTTGATTTTATAATGGATAATCAGATACACGTGGAGCCCCTGCGGTGCGCCACGGTCAAAGTGCTAAAATGATCATTGGACTGTAATGAGGAGAATAAGAATAAAAGCAGAGAGCTTGCATTATTCAGGTGAAGATTTACTGTGAGGGGAAAGGGAAAGTGCTACACAGACTGTAGGCCCTTGGCAAGGGAGGTCTGGGGCTTTGAGCCCCTGCTAGAGGAGAAAGGGAGGCACTGCACAGCTCCTCACAAGTGCCACTGCTGGGGTCCAGAAACCTGCCACCGTGCTGCATCACTGCTCATCCTGTCCCGTGCAAAAGGGTTTTGGTCTTCTTTCTAATCTTTGTTTTAAACATTTTTATTGTTTATTTGATTTTCTTTAGAAAGAAGGGTTTGATAGCAGCTCTATAAGGTTGAGCTTAAAGGACTGGAAAATAGGCTGAAAATGAAGGACTACAGTTCAAAAGTCCTGACTTACTAAAGAATAGAAAAATGGTACAAAGTCATCTCTAATTTATCTGGAACAGACTAGAAAAATCCATTGTCTGGAATTAGAGAAATTTCGCCTTGAAGTAATTTACGTCAGAGAAGGGAATTGACCACTGGAAAAACTTACTGTAGCCTGTAGTGGGCCTTGTCTGAAGAGAAAATTTGAAACTATGATCAGTTTTTATTCTGGCATAGCTGCACTATTGGTCTTGAAATTCATTTAGGGGAGTCCTGTAGATGCGTGATGTAAGAAGTCACATTAAATAATCAAAATAACCCTTCTGATATTAATATATTTCAGTCAAAAATATGAAATGATTATGTTATTCTGTTGAGATGATCTGCAATAAGGTGTTAGTGATTTTTTTAAAATGTACTTTGCAAATAATTTAAATTTATGAGCTAAATAGCAGACATATAAGATATGAAATTTTTTAGTTCTCCACTAAGTAATAAAAGATTGATTTTTCTGTTTGACATAAAGAACAGAAATTCACATAGATCACAGAATCTGGTCTTTTGTCTCCAAATAAGTGTGTTCAGAGACCCCCATTTCTGTCCACGTAGGAAGAGGAAAGCACAAAGCCCTGCAGCACTAGAGGTTAATTCTGCAAGTCAGGAGGCTTTGTCCTGCTGTGGGAATACAGCCCCCAGCCTCAGCCTCCCCATGGGCTACCATTGTGACCTTGCATGGGGTCATGCAGGAGATGTGCTGGGGCTGGACTTGGGGACAAGGGGAGGAGGTAACTGGACTAAAGCCATAGACAGAGACTGCTGCCACTACTATGATGTTACAAAAATCTCTTTTATACCTACTTTCTACTAAAGATTCCTTTATTTCTATAATTTGCATAATGTCACTTGCCTTTGAGTATTGGAGCTGATTCAGCCATCCACTCCTCTGCCACCCTGCCCTTCCTGTTTGAAGTGATTCAGAGCCCGGCCTTCCCATGCAGCCTTCACCAAAAAGTTAACAAAAAAAGGAAGAAAGCCTTTTAAAACACACCAAAACAGCCTGCCTCTTGTATGGTCGGTCATTTGGTCTGTGTTACAGGCATGCTGTCTGTACTATCAGTGTAATGACAAAAATGTGCCTTCTTGTATGTTCTTGGCTGGCAAAAAATTCCAAGATGATCTATGCCATTTGTGAACATCTCTGCTAAAAGAAAGAAAGGCTGAAGCGACTAGGGAATAGGATGGACTGGATTTCAGTGGGCTGGGGAGTGGTGCCATGTTCCTTGGGAGAAAGCACAGCTGCAGGTTGCCCCTAGAAAGACCAACATCCCAAAAGACCAGCATTCTGCTGATGTAAACGGAGAAGGGCAGGTCTCCTGTGTTCTTCAGCCAACTGATAGCATTCTTGGTAACCTGAATATCCAAGTCTCTTTGGAGGTTGCCTCAGAAAACATACCATATCTTTGTTTTATTCTCCAAGTCTTTCCCCCCCGCCCCGTTTTTTTTTTTT